>LR812534.1:29090286-29347786 GCA_903798195.1 Danio kyathit
TACTGTAGCATTTGTCCTGGCCAGAGGGAGAAATGATCGTGCCCAACTGAGCCTGGTTTCTCTTAAGGTTTTTTCTTTCACTTTCGTCAATTGGTGAAGTTTTGTTCCTAGCCACTCTCACCACTGGCTTGCCTGGGTTTGGGACTTGTGGAGCTGCACATCGATGGATTTGCTCTTCAGTGTTTGGACTTTTAGCAGTGAAAGTTAAACCACACTGAACTGAACTAAACTGAACTTCAACTCTGAAAACTGGACTGACACAGTTTCAATTTACTAGAATTTCTATGTTAAGCTTCTTTGACACAATCTACATTGTAAAGGCGCTATAGAATTAAAGATGAATTGAATTGTACAGTTGTTTTACTTGCTAAAAAACCCATCTCTCTCTTAAACTTGGTAAAAGGAAACTATTACAACAGAAAGGCCACTTCAGGGTACAAAGCGCTTTAATCTACACTTCATGCCACTGCCTTTAAGCTAGCGAGTGTTGCGAGAGCGAGGCAGAGCAGGAGTTTCTGTGACAGACTGTGAGTTCAAGCTAAAAGCCTGGCTGTGACTGCTGCGCGAGGGCCTCTCGGTCTCTGGCCCGATCCCTCATAAACCCTAATCCCCAAAAACAACAATCCCACACTGTTACGCAGGCAAGCCCTGAACCGCCTTACGCTGCTTCACAGAGAGAATAACCCAGCGTGTCCCTTAAAACCTGGCCCACATGCGCGTGTGAGCATTGCATAACCAGCCAAACCATGTCTGAGGCTAAATATGGTACAGTTAAAACAATTATGAGGCAAGCACTTTGGCCAGAGATCACACACACACTGGAAGCTTAAAGCTGATGTCATCTACAGCCCAGAAATATCAACATCACCCAAAGCCACAGAAATAAGCATTGGGTGTTTTAAAAGACTGGCCGCAGAAACCGAGAGAAGCTAACAATGAATGAACGGACTAATAATAGAGCTAATGGACGGCTGACTTTTTTTTTTTTTTTTATGTGTGTGACGGGCAAACATGCCATTAACATTTGATGCCTAAAGTCGCCTAAATACAAGAGCTCTTAGACCAGTCGCATATGCATTATTGAGCAACACAAGACATAATGTGTCCGTGTATATACACGCTGAAAGAGAGAGCAGAAGGGCGTTAAGAGCCTGAATGGTTTGTTTTCGAGTAGAGTTTAGTCATTCAGTCCTGATGAAATGCTGATGTGGGAGTGAAAATTTTTCTAAATCACAATAAAAAGGGTCATCCCCATTTAAAGGGTCATAAAACCCTCAACAAAATTTTCTTAGATTTTAACCGGTTTATTAGTTTCCATCCAGACGTTATGCGCAAAACTAGAATATCACATAAAAGATGTGCGAATAAAGCTACGTTTCCATCCAACGAGTCAAAGAGAACAAAATTGTCACTTCCTGATTAACTGGTGCCAAAAATCAACAGTAAAAACGGAATTTGCTGTGGTTGGAGAAGCTGTGTGAATCTTTTCCTTATTTAATAAATGACTTGCACCTCAGAAGACGATGCCGACACGCAATAAACGTGTGGTGGCGTTTGAAGGCGTGAGCCGCAGAGCACAGAGACAGTTCTGGAGGTCATTAATAATATAATAACACTAATACTGAAACGGTTAAGGCGTTTTAGAATGACCAAAACAACATTTCAGATGTTTTAAATTGTGCTCAGCCTGCTGGTTTGTCCACTCACACACATTTTTATCATCACATGATCTCTTATAACAAAATCACATGACCTTTTTTAAATGCGCATACTGGAATTTGTTCGGTAAAAGTGTTTCCAACGTAGCTTATGCGCATCTTTTCTTATCGAGTAAAAAGTTTAACCTACTCAGTTATGCGTATGCATTTTTTATGCGCATTTTCAAAATGTATGCGCATCTTGGCATTTTCATCAACCAATTTTTTATACACATATCCACAATGTGTGGAAACGTAGCTAATGTTAGCATCTATTAGCTTTATTAGGGAACAACTGGCTAATTTGTTGTCAATGTTCTGATATACTTTTTCAATGTATGTGTATTTGTATATACAGCTACTAGTTTTGTATGAATTGGTCCAGTTATTTTATAATGTGCTTCAGGCTTATCCAATAATAAAAATATGAACAAATACATTAGATGAATTGGAGTATTTTTAATATCAGACATACAGTTGAAGTCAGAATTATTAGCCCCCCTGAATTATTAGACCCCCTGTTTTTTTCCCCCTAATTTCTGTTTAATGGAGAGAAGATTTTTTCAACACATTTCTAAACATAATAGTTATAATTACTCATTTCTAATAACTGATTTATTTTATCTTTGCCATGATGACAGTAAATAATATTTGACTAGATATTTTTCAAGACACTTCTATACAGCTTAAAGTTACATGTAAAGGCTTAACTAGGTTAATTAGGTTAACTAGGCAGGTTAGGGTAATTAGGCAAGTTATTGTATAACAGTGGTTTGTTCTGCAGACTATCGAAAAAAAATTAGCTTAAAGGGGCTAATAATTTTGTCCTTGAAATGGTGTTTAAAATGTTTTTTTTTTTTTTTTAAACTGCTTTTATTCTAGCCGAAATAAAACAAATAAGACTTTCTCCAAAAGAAAAAACATTATCAGACATGTGAAAATTTCCTTGCTCTGTTAAACATAATTTGGAAAATATTTAAAAAAAGAAGAAAAAAATTCAAAGGGGGGCTAATAATTCTGACTTCAACTATACATTTAACAGTCATTTTAAACTAGAACATTATATATTACATTATAAATGAATAAAATAAGAAAATAAATCTCCTTTAAACGTCCAGAATTTTCAGAAAGAACTTGTTTCAGCTTTTTAGATACAAAAGTATTTATAAAAATTGCAACAGCAACTTATACTCAACTTATGCTCAACTTATGCTCCAAATGTTGGTAATAAAGTTGATTGTCTACAGATTTTTTTACTTTACATGAAGGTGTTCACACACTCAAATAGCTTAGGAAGCTCTTTTCAGAAATATAATCGTGACAAGGCTAAATGTACCGGGACTCCAAATGTTATACATACAATAAATTGGCAAAATTCACATTTTTGACAACTTACTGAGGCTGGTAATCCAAAATAACAAACTCAATATTTACTTTTGTTATCATAATAGCCCATTATAGCCCACGTGAGACCTTGCAGCATTTAGGCATTCATGATGGGTTGCAGTGCCAGGTAGACTTGTCAGATTTACCAACTTCTACCAGTAATTTTAAGTAATGATGAGGGGATTCCTGCTGATTGGTCATTGTGCTCACACGCTCAACAGATTTCACTGTGATTGGCTCTAATGATCATCAATTTACAAGAATACTCACAAGGATACTGGAGGGTTTAAAAGCCGCGTCTATCAGCTGATCCATCAGCAAATTGACATGGCATTCAAACTTTCCAGTGCCCAAGGACTTTTCTGTCACTTCAAATTATTTATGCATCTAAATTTCATTAAAAGCGGTCTTTAAATATCTTGCATTTCTTCATGTTTTACCTCTGATATTTAGTCAGAGTCAGTATGGTTTAAAGGCAGATTACACCTCTACACCCCTAAAATCTACTTAAAGGTTTAAATGCCCACTTCAGTTGCATTTTTTCAAATTTGAGATAGACTGTTACTGAAAGAGGGAGGTTCATGACCCTTTAATGATATATTAAATAAAGTAAATCAAAAAGCTTGCCTATTTAATTAAACTCATGACAATTACCCAGATTTTCTTAACACGTCTACATTGTTTGAGATTGTTTGTATACTCAAAAAGACTGCAAGAAATCATAAGTTTGTGCAGTAAATAATCCTCATCCTAAAGTCTTGTTGAGCGGGCTGTACATTTTTCTTCATGTTGTATTTTCTGTTGGTATTTTTATGTGACATGATTTACCAGCAGAGCTATTTCAGTCCCCTGCATGATTTTCTTCTTGACTATTTTACATTTTTCTTTGTTATCCACTGTAACAATATGATAAAAGACAACATATACTGCACATCTGTAGTCTGCCAATTTATATATCAACCTAATAATTTAATTCACAGGAATGCATTACAAATCTCTCATTTGTTTCAGTAGATCCTCACATCTCTTTCCAAGTGTTTTTACAGAAATGTTTTGTTAATGTAATTGTGTCACATTTTTTTTGCACCTCTAATCCTTCAAAGTGTTTACTGGGTTGTTTTTAAAGCAGTATTTGTCTGTTTAAATGATGGAAATGCTTTTAAAATATCACTCAATGTCCCATTTAATGTATTTTACATGGTAGACATATTGCTACTGTGATATTTCTTTTAGAACCTCAAATTTTGCTGCAGATTTTGGAGATTTTGCATGGCTTGTTGAAAGTATTTTAGTAATGCTATAAACTTTTCCATTTTAATGTTCAGTGGTTGAAAGGCAAGCATTTTTTTTTTTACATAATTCTACAGTTTTTTTTTTTTTAGAAATGTATGCCATCGCATTCATAGTGAAGATTTTCATAATCGATTATAACTGAAGTTACTCTAACAATTTGTGAAAAGCATCATGTTAACATTATAAATTATAAACTTAAAATTTGTCAAATTAAAAACATTGTTGAATTAAACTACACTAAAGAAAGCAGCTATCATTTTTAAAATAAGTTAGCTAAATTGTTATTCTTTCTTAGATGAGCGCATTATGCTGTTCAATAATAATAGGTCTACACTCACTGGCCACTTTATTAGGTACACCTATCTAACTGCTCATTAACACAAATTTCTAATCAGCCAATCACATGGCAGCAACTCAATGTATTTAGGCATGTAAACATGGTCAAGACGACCTGCTGCAGTTCAAACGGAGCATCAGAATGGGGAAGAAAGGTGATTTTAGTGACTTTGAACTTGGCATGGTTGTTGGTGCCGGCTGGTCTGAGTATTTCAGAAACTGCTGTTCTACTGGGATTTTCACGCACAACCATCTCTAGGGTTACAGAGAATGGTACGAAAAAGAGAAAATATCCAGTGAGCGGCAGTTCTGTGAGCGCAAATGCCTTTTTTTCATGCCAGAGGTAAGTGGAGAATGACCAGACTGGTGATAGAAAGGCAACAGTAACTCAAATAACTATTTCTTACAGCCGAGGCATGCAGAAGAGCATCTCACACAAAACGTCCAACCTTGAGGCGGATGGGCTACAGCAGCAGAAGACCACACCAGGTGCCACTTCTGTCAGCTAAGAACAGGAAACTGAGGCTACAATTCACAGAGGCTCATCAAAATTGGACAATAGAAGATTGGAAAAACGTTGCCTGGTCTGATGAGTCTTGATTTCTACTGCGACATTCGCATGGTAGAGTCAGATTTTAGCATCAACAACATGAAAGCATGGATCCATCCTGCCTTGTATCAACGATTCAGGCTGCTGGTGGTGGTGTAATGGTGTGAGGAATATTTTCTCACACCATCTCACGTGTCAACACCACAGCCTGCCCAAGTAATGTTGCCGACCATGTCCATCACTTTATGACCACAGTGTACTCATCTTCTGATGGCTACTACCAGCAGGATAATGTGCCATGTCATAATAAGCGCAAATCATCTCAGACTGGTTTCTTGAACATGACATTGAGTTCACTGTACTCAAATGGCCTCCACAGTCACCACAACTCAATCCAATAGAGCACCTTTGGGATGTGATGGAAATGGATATTAGCATCATGGATGTGCAGCCGACAAATCTGCAGCAACTGCGTGATCATATTATGTCAATATGGACCAAAATCTCTGAGGAATATTTCCAGTACCTTGTTGAATCTACGCCACGAAGGATTAATGCAGTTCTGAAGGCAAAGCGGGTCCAACCTGATACTAGTAAGGTGTACCTAATAAAGTGGCCAGTGAGTGTATATTTCATGTCTAAAAATTTCATGAAGACGCTTAAGTTTCTTTGTGAACATACGACAACTATCTCATATAATCAAGGGGGAAAAAATGCTCACAATGTTAGTGTCAGGGCAGCTCTGAAGATGAAGTTCATGAGTTCTTGCGTTCATTTCCTCTTATAACAAGATGTTCAAAAACACCAATACTTTTGTTTTGCTAAAAATGTGATGTATTAAAGAAAACCACACCATTCATTCGCACAGACATGCAAAACATGCAGGTTTTAGAATTAAAACTATTTTTTTTGTGGTTTGATTTTCACGTATAAAAGTCCTCTTCTTTACTGGATGTACAGCACTACTTTTGATTTATTCATCCAAAATTTGTTAAATCTTTTGAGACTTCATGTTGTGCAGTGGAAGATGATGACACAGCGCAAAAGTCTAAAAAAGAAAATCACTCATGCACTCACTAGCATGTGCAACTGACACCCGGCCTAAAAACAAGAGCGGGATGGAGAGAAGAAGACAGAGAAGAGAGTGATGGAAGATGAGCTGCCACTGGGGTATTCCAGCATGGATTAGTGACAGAGAGGTTATGTGTGTGTGTGTAAGGGGAGTGCAGCGATGGAGGTGTAATCGATGGTTTAAAAGGTTTTCAGTCACACCAACACACACACGCACACACAGTATTTTTTCATGCAGCTCAATATGAAATACAAGACCCTTCTGAACACACACACACACACACACACACACACACAGTACATTTCAAGCACCAATATCATCTCTTCTGACTGTGGAAGTGTCAGAGGTGTGTAATGAAATCAAATGGCACTTCAAAGTTGAAGAGTGTAATTTGTTCAGTGTTCAAATACTCAGAATGCTGCACTGAATAGGCTGCAAGTCTGCTGTGCTCTTTGTTTTAGTGTGTTGACATGCACAAAACACATTACTACTACGTACTACTACTACTACTTCTATTACTGACATGTACTACTACTACCACCATGTACTAGTACTACTACTACTACCACCACCATGTAGTACTAATACTACCACCATGTACTACTACCACCCCCATGTACTATTACTACTACTACTACTACTACTACCACCACAATGTACTATTACTACTACTACCACCACCACGTACTACCACTACTATCACCACCACCACTACCACCATGTAGTACTACTACTACAACTACTACCACCACCATGTTTTATTACTACTACTACCACCACCACCACCATGTACT
This sequence comes from Danio kyathit, assembly GCA_903798195.1. Lineage (NCBI taxonomy): Eukaryota > Metazoa > Chordata > Actinopteri > Cypriniformes > Danionidae > Danio > Danio kyathit. Next base: position 29,097,415 of record LR812534.1, read on the forward strand.
ATTACTACTACTACTACTACTACCATGTACTACTACTACTACTACAACTACCACCACCACGTACTATTACTACTACTACTACTACTACTACTGCTGCTACTACCACCACCATGTACTACTACTACTACTACTACCACCACCATGTACTGTTACTACTACTACCACCACGTACTATTACTACTACTACTACCACCACCATGTACTATTACTACTACTACTACTACCACCACCACGTACTATTACTACTACTACTACTACCACCACCACGTACTATTACTACTACTACTACCACCACCACCACCATGTACTATTACTACTACTACTACTACTACCATGTACTACTACTACTACTACAACTACCACCACCACGTACTATTACTACTACTACTACTACTACTACTACTGCTGCTACTACCACCACCATGTACTACTACTACTACTACTACCACCACCATGTACTGTTACTACTACTACCACCACGTACTATTACTACTACTACTACCACCACCATGTACTATTACTACTACTACTACTACTACTACTACCACCACCATGTACTATTACTACTACTACCACCACCACGTACTACCACTACTATCACCACCACCACTACCACCATGTAGTACTACTACTACAACTACTACCACCACCATGTTTTATTACTACTACTACCACCACCACCACCATGTACTATTACTACTACTACTACTACTACCATGTACTACTACTACTACTACAACTACCACCACCACGTACTATTACTACTACTACTACTACTACTACTGCTGCTACTACCACCACCATGTACTACTACTACTACTACTACCACCACCATGTACTGTTACTACTACTACCACCACGTACTATTACTACTACTACTACCACCACCATGTACTATTACTACTACTACTACTACCACCACCACGTACTATTACTACTACTACTACTACCACCACCACGTACTATTACTACTACTACTACCACCACCACCACCATGTACTATTACTACTACTACTACTACTACCATGTACTACTACTACTACTACAACTACCACCACCACGTACTATTACTACTACTACTACTACTACTACTACTGCTGCTACTACCACCACCATGTACTACTACTACTACTACTACCACCACCATGTACTGTTACTACTACTACCACCACGTACTATTACTACTACTACTACCACCACCATGTACTATTACTACTACTACTACTACCACCACCACGTACTATTACTACTACTACTACTACCACCACCACGTACTATTACTACTACTACTACTACTACCACCACCATGTACTATTACTACTACTACTACTACCACCACCACGTACTATTACTACTACTACTACTACCACCACCACGCACTATTACTACTACTACTACTACTACCACCACCATGTACTATTACTACTACTACTACTACTACCACCACCATGTACTATTACTACTACTACTACTACTACTACTACTACTACTACTACTACTACTACTACTACCACCACAACCCTGTACTATTACTACTACTACCACCACCACCACGTACTATTACTACTACTACTACAACCACCACGTACTACTAACACTACTACCACCACCACCATGTAGAACTACTACTACTACCACCACCATGTATTACTACTACTACTACCACCACCATGTAGTACTACTACTACTACCCCCATCACCACCATGTACTACTAATACTACCACCACCAACATGTAGTACTACTACTACAACTACTACTATTACCATGTACTACTACTACTATTACTACTGATACCATGTACTACTACTACTACTACCACCATGTACTATTACTGCTACTACTATCACCACCACCACCACGTACCACTACTACTACTACCACCACGTACTACTACAACCACCACCACCATGTAGTACTACTACAACTACTATTACTGCTACTACCACCATGTAGTACTACTACTACTACCACCACCACGTACTACTACTACCACCACCATGTAGTACTACCACAACTACTACTACTATCATCTACTACTACTACCACCATGTACTACTACTACCATGTACTACTACAACCACCGCCACCACCATGTACTACTACTACCATGTACTACTACTACCACCACCAACACCACGTAGTAGTACTACAACTACTACTACTGCTGCTACAGTGTACTAATACAACTACTAATACAACTACTACTACTACTACTACTACTAATAATAATAATAATAGCTAAACCAATAGTGTGAGGCCTGGGCAATCGGTGTTTATGTTTTTTAGTCCATTTGGTACGTACACAAACATATAAAACATGTTTTGTAAACTAATGCTAGCTTAAGGTTATCATTATTGGCTTTACTTTTACATTTAAAAGTACATAATACATTTACTTAATTCCCTAATATTGTACAACTGACTAAATAAATAGCAGGCATACAAACATACTGTATGTATAAAAATAAATCAACAATAGTAATACTAATTACATAAAATCGTTCAACTTAATACCAACATTTCTATTATTAGGAGAAACCTGAGGAACAACATTGTCTGGTATAATTAAAAACCTGAAATTCTAGTCAAGAACGTTTTTTTTTACATTCTTTTATCTGCTATAATAATATTACTACAAAAATATCTGTGATGTTTTAAATTCAAACTAAATGACATCTACAACCATTTAATAATATATATTGTGAAGAGTATGTTTTACATAAAAACATCCAATGACTACCATAGTATTTGTTTGGTCAATTGCCTTCACAATCCAACATATTTTGCTTGGCTTTCGGACCAAACGGCAACCAGTATCTGCACAGTTATGTCATTCAATCTAGTCCTCCAAAAGGCGTGTTGGGTTGAAATCCAGTCTGTCTTCCGTGAGCGTGTAACAGAATATCACAGCTCAAACGCGGAGTCTGTCTACACAACAAGCGGGCAGCATGTGAGGGAAGGACGTCCTTCCTCGCAGCTCCAAAAACATTTTCCACCTGCCTTCCATTCAGCCCTTTATATGATTAATAGTATTTAGTGCACAGGTGCACACAAACACACTCATATCCAACACGCACACATACACAAAAAGCTTCCCATGACAAAACACACACACCCTAACCGATGAATAGGAAAGTGCGTGCTGTAAACGCTGGTGACAAACTGGTTCAAAGTTCACAGTAAACTCCAGTGAGGTTTAAAAGGGTCATCTAGCTCTTTTCAAAAGCTTGGTTGTGTTTAGGGAGTGTGTTGTAATGTGTTAATATTTATAATATATTATATTAATGCTCATATGAATATTTATTTACATTTATACCTTCATTCTAAATACAGTCTGTTGACTTCCTGGTTCTATGAAGCCTTTAGCCTAAAGCTAATGCTGCCTTTATGGTTGTACCAAGGAAGGAGACTAAAAGCTGCTATGTGATTGGCTAAGATGTGTTTCACATGTCCAAGTTGGCACTACGGGTTTTCCAATGGCAAGTAATACAGACCCTTTCATCATAGTAAGAATATCTCTGAAAGGACCATTGGCTAACTGTTGGCACACTGAGAAAAAAAGTCACACCTGGGGGTGGGGTTTAGGTCAATTTTAAGGGTTGGTGATGTCACAAACCCAGGAAGAAACTTGTTTTAGCGTCTACCAGCTATTAGTTGTAGGTCTTTACAAGCAAAATCTGTAAAAGAGAATCTCTGTTTTTGCTTTGCTGTATCTTTGCAGATGTTGTTTATGCTCAAGCAGCAACATTACACACTAACGCAAGTTAAAGAAGTGAAATCCCAATCAAGGACTCTAAACAGAAGGAGAGAAGGACGGAGTGAGTGAACATGATCCTGCATTCCTCAGAAGAGAAGGAAAGGGGACGGGATTTGAAGCAGGGGGTGGGGTGGGGGGTGTTAAAGTGGCGCCAGACAGCATTTGAATTCCCGGCAGTTGACCACACAAACACACACACACACAGGTTTATTGTATGTGTGTGTACATAATGAATAAAAGTGTGTGTGTGTGTGTGTGTGTGTGTGTGTGTGTGTGTGTGTGTGTGTGTGTGTGTGTGTGTGTGTGTGTGTGTGTGTGTGTGTGTGTGTTGACTTTCATTATTATTTGAATAGCATTATCACAATCTCATACACACACAAAGTCATGTTTACCTAGCTAGCAAAATGAGGACATACCACTGCTCAGACAGCAAGTGTTTTATAATTACTAAACTAACCGTAATACTGTACTGTAACTGTAGTACTACTTTTAAAAGAAATATTGTTAATTTACAGTCTATATTAGTGAAAATGTAACAAAACTTTATCTATTGTTTTTTTTTTTTTTTGAGTTAACACAATTTTAATTATACATAACACATTTAAACTATTTAATGGTTGATTTTTATATAAAAGTATTATTATTATTATTATTATTACTCTATACATACACAGTGTTGGGGAAAGTTACTTCTGAAAAGAATGCATTACAACATTGAGTTACTCCCCCAAAAATACCTAGTTGCGTTACATAGTTACTTTTTATGGTAAGTAATGCATTACATTACTTTTGTGCTACTTGTTTTCTGACGTAGCTGAGGCTTGATCTCTTTCAGAACTTGCAGGGGAGGGGGGGGGTCTTCTTTTTTTTTCTTTTTTTCTAAATAGAGGAGCTCTGCAGTTAACAACACACTGTATAACCTTCATATACATAAAAAACACAGATAAAAAAGAATACAGTATAATGTTATCTTCTGAGAACTCCCTGACCCCAGAGTTATACATGTCGTATTTACAGATTAATGAATGTTTAAAGCAACGGGTTTGCTACTTTTGCACTTTTTGTCTTATTAGTGAAGTAAAATCACCGTCCATTCAGATAATCCTCTTTTCCCTTTTCGTCCATGTGCTCAAAATAATGAGAATACTTCCATCACAGAAATGTAAGGCTCTGCCATCTTGGTTTCTGTCTGTTCCTGCATTCTCTCTTTGTGTGTGGGATTTCACGTGACTATACATTCATTTTAATTCTGCAATTTATTTTTTAATAATGAATTGACTAAACTAAAAAGTAACTTGCATAACATATTTAAATGCATTTTTAAAAGAGTAACTCAAATATTATTACTCATTTTTTAAAAGTAGTTTGTTACTTTACTCATAACCTATGTGTAAAAAAGTTATAAAACTCACATGACTTGTAATGCGTTACCCCCAACACTGCACACAAAATGATTTTATCTTTTAAAATCAAAATATGCACTCTTATATTTACCTCTTAATATTTTTCAGTTTTCAAATTTAAATGTAAATATTAATATTTTAAAAATGTATTTAAAATATGCTAATCTACATGTGTGCATATTAGTGCTGGGCCGTTAACGGCGTTAACGTGCTGCGTTAACGCGAGACTCTTATCGCGCGATAAAAAAAATATCGCCGTTAATCTATTCTCAAAGTTGGGTTGGGAGCTGGGTCTATTCTACGCAAGCTATGATGACTTTCACCTTGATATATTACCGCGGATGTATACCTGACCGGTGAGCCGTCTGCTCTATTGAATCAAATCAGCAGGATGCCTGACTCTAACTGCAGTTTCACTTTTCATTTATTCCTTCGTGACAAACTGGGGTAATATAGACGCAAATACGGAGTAAGGACAGGTGAGAGAGTTATGGAGTTTAATAACGCATGCCAAATGGTAAGAAAAAGAAAACTTCCGCATTTCGCGATGTGTGTGTGTTTGTGTATGTGTGTGTGCAGTCCTTTCTGACAGCCGCGTGTGGACCTTGTCGGAAAATATGGCGAAAGGTCCTAAAGACTGCGGTGTTCACTTCAATAATGCCACTAAAATCGGCATACTCCACAAAGACTCAAAGACTTATTATTTGGGTAGCACACATATTCTGAATACCTTCGGCAGAATTCAAATGAGCCATTTTAATCTAGATTAATTTTGAAATTAATCTAGATTAATCTAGATTAAAAAAATTAATCTATGCCCACCTATAGTGCATATACAAAGATATATAAGTGTGTAGAAACAATTTTTATCAAGAAATTGCTCTTAGACTTAGACAAAATAATTATGAAGAGTCTGCAAGAAGAAATTCAACAATAAACCTTTTGAAATGAAATTTTGAAATAGAAAGACCAAAGTAGTATTTGTTTCTCAAATGTACAGTAAACTTAAAAATTATTTAGCATACAAATTTGTATCAGATTACCAAATCATTTTATACTTACAAAATACATACTTTTGTCTATACTGGTTTACATTTCACATCTACCTGTTACATTCTTTTCTTTTCAAAACGCAGTCGAGTTCTAATTTCACCATCCTTTAGGGGCATCTGGTTTACACAATGTGAGCAAAACCTTTTTTTATTTTATTTTTTTTTATTGGTGTTTAACAAGACCATACATAGTAGTATACAATACAACATAGGAACAATTAAAAACTGTCTTAGTTTTCCTATTTTCCCACTATCCCCTCAAAATAAAATAATAACATTTATGAATTAAAAAACATAATATCCTCTAAGATAAATAAATAAATAAATAATGGATTTTTTTTAAAATAATAATAATAATAGAGCAAGTTTACAATAAAACAGTAAAAAATTTTAAAATAAAACAATTTTTAAAATAGAGAGAAAAAAAAGAAAAAAAAAAGAAATTTCTTTTTTATAACCTCCTAGGGCCCGAATGTCCACATACGTGGACAGCACATTTTTAGCTCTTAAGTGGCTATTTAAAATACTTTGACCCCCGGTTTCACAAACAAGGTTTAAGGCTAGTCAAGATTAAATTGCATGTTTGAGCTGTCTCAACTCAAAATAACTTGCAGTGAGATGTCTGAAAATACGTCAGTGTCATTTTTTTGTCTCCAGGTGCACACCAGTAATATATTTTTCTACGGCTATTTTATAAATGTGGCTTAAATAGCCTAATTTATCTAAGGCCTAGTCCTGGCTTAATCTAAGCGCTGTTTGTGAAACTGGGCCTGAATGTTTTATATTTTGTTTCAGACATACAGTGTCATCCTGCAACCGTTTTGGAGCATATGAAATGTCCCAAACCCTATTTTAACTGTCTAAAATTGTTGTTTTTACTCTCTGATAGTCAAAACAAGTAAAAAAAAAAAGAAATTCTATGTTAAATATGCATAAAAGAAAATTCGGGAAAAAGTGTTTTATGTAAATTCGGACCACGAGTCCACATATATGGACATCATTTTTCTCTAAAAGTACATCATATCAAATGATGATACTTAGATTTTTATTCTAATTAGGTTCCAATAAGCCCAAATAGCAAAGAGAAATAAAAAATGCATGTAAAAAAACACCTTGGGCCCTAAGAGGAAAAAAGTCAATATTTTCCCTTTTATTTACTGTGTATAAGAGCTGATATCAACTGAGCAGGGTAAAGGCTGGTTTATACTTCTGCGCCGAGTGATCGCTGTGACCCACAGCGCATGCCTTGCGCATTGCCGTGCATTTATACCTCTGTGCGCTGTTTGTGTTGCTCCGCAGTAACACCTCTGAAACGCTAGCTGGCAGTAGGTTATGTTCTTCTGTGTCGAATTTCTTGGCATTTGTGTCGAAAAAGATGCAAGTAAGTAATCTTAACTTCAAGTTTTATGCAGCTAAAGAATGTGGGCAAAACCTTTGTTACACAAACAACACATGAAAACACATTTTAACAGTCAACCAGTCAGCAAACACATGTGCAGAGAGCGAAAGGTGCATGACAGACAAAAAGGAAACAAAATTCAGCTAATCTAATCTTAAGTGCTTATGACCGGCACTTAACATCAGGTAATGTCCCAACATCACTAATGCTGCACTCAAAAACATACACACGCAAACACACACAGTGCAGGTGTTACACTGAGTCACGTTCATGACAATGCAGCCTCTGTAAACTACCTGTATTACATTTCTCTCTCCCGACACACACGCACACACACACGCACAAGCACACACGCACAACAACATTCTTCCACAGCAGGCTAAATTTCATCAGGTTCAAGCGCAGAAGATCCTGATGACAGTCTGCAGCCAATCTAACAGCAGCTGAGCGCTAATGAGCAGCCGCTCCGGCAAAAAAAGTCTCGGGAAAACAACTAAGTACAGCGTGACAGAGACAAACACAGTCCACAAACACAGACGACGCTTTAATCGCACTGAGGAAAAGGGCTCAGATCATGTTACATGGTTAGTTCGGCCCAAAAAAAGTCATCATTTACTCACACTCATGTCATGTTCCAAATGCATGAGAGTTTTGTTTATGTTTGGAAGACAAATTAGGATGTTGTTTTGTCAAATTTGAGGGATTTCAGTGCCTTCTCTGAAACTCTGTTCATGCTAAACAAAAAGTTTGCAAAGAAATCAAAAAAATAAATCCATAAGAACGGAGCACTTCAATACAAGACTTCGGAAAAGACATGATTATGGACAATGGGGATGGTATTATGAAATTATAAAAACAGAGTTAGCTGAAAATTTGTGAGAAAAAACTATAACTAACAACAACATCATTGCAAAGACTAGAAAACCACTAAAAGACTATGTAAAAAAGAAGCTACCTCACTATAAGAAGAACACAAACCTATGAACTTCAGAGCTGCTCTCAAAGTCATTTCACAAGGATTTGCCATTTTTGTGAGGAAAACTTGTTTGTAAACACAGAAAGCCCATTTCTTCACAACAATTTAACTAAATAAATGTAAAAGTAATAACAATTCGTTTTTTTAAAATATGAAATTAGTACGCAATAGCTTGTCATTATTTGAATTTTATTAGTAAAAATGTAAACGTTATTTCATGATTCAGGTGTTAAACTGAACATGCTCCACATGATCTTTGGATTATTTAAGATTGTTTTAGCCAGTTGCCAATAAACTGGAAAAGAATTAGAATTGGGGGATCAAATTCTGTAGATTTATACATGTTAATAATCAGGTATGTTTGAGGTTCTGTTTATTCTTGGTAATCAATGTATAAGGGCTTACTCGCACTAGGCACGGTTGCCTTGAACCGTGCCGAAGTGTGCTTGTGCCCCCTTTCCCTCGACAACCTGCACTCATACTACATTTTGCCTTGTGAGCCTGAGCATGCTTACATCATCGATGATGCAACTGTTCAGTTTAACAGTAAGAGAAACGCTTTCGCTCAGCACAGTGGACATTACTTTAGTTATATCGTTGTGTATTGTTTTTAGTCGTTTGGAATGCAGTGACACAAAATCAAATATTTTGAAGAACGGATCCACTACTTTTGCCGCCCATAAATGTTCATAAAAGTCCTCGTGCTGCCGGTATTAGGAGGTTTGCTGAAGGTGCAGCTGACGTACAGCGAGGGGTTTGTATCTTTGATAAATTATGACAGTTTGCGTTCATTGAAAGTTAATAAATCCATATGAAACAGTGCCTTAAAAGTGATGTTGGGTCTTCAGTTTCACACTCATGCATGCTTTGCACTCACACTACAAGTGTACGGTGACAAAGTCCAACCGAATTGCGCTCTGGCACACCTCTTCCAACCAGGCCAGGGCCTGCCAACTGAATTGGTCCTGGGCCGGATTTGGAGCATGCGCCCAGGCATGGTTCGAATAGCCTAGTGTGAGTACACCCTAAGTGAATAGCAGGCTAAATTTAATCGGTTCATTATAAAACTAGCTCATGTTTTTTCTGAATTCTTGAATTAAACTTTCTGATTCATACATACAGTTAGGTCCATAAATATTTGGACAAAAGCAGCAGCGTGAATTCTGAAGTGTTTCAGGCAATATTTTCTGCTCATATTAAGCCAAATGCTTCAGAACTCATTGGATGGTGCTTCACAGTGCAGATGGAGAATGACCCTGCAAAAGCAACCAAAGAGTTTTTCAAGGGAAAGAAGTGGAATGCTATGCAATGGCCAAGTCAATCACCTGATCTGAATCTGATTAAGCATGCATTTCACTTGCTGAAGACAAAACTGAAGGGAAAATGCCCCAAGAACAAGCAGGAACTGAAGACAGTTGCTGTAGAGGCCTGGGAGAGCACCACGAGGAATGAAACCCAGTGCCTGGTGATGTCTACGTGTTCCAGACTTCAGGCTCTAATTAACTGCAAAGGATTTACAACCAAGTGTTAAAAAGTGAAAGTTTGATTTGTGATTATTATTCTGTCCCATTACTTTTGGACCCTTAACAAGTGGGAGGCACATATGCAAACTGTTGTAATTCCTACAGCATTCACCTGATTTGGATGTAAATACCATCAAATTAAAGCTGACAGTCTGCAGTTAAAGCACATCATGTTCGTTTCAATTCAAAATTCTAACATTTCTAACATAAAATGTTAGAATTGCCTCGATGTCCAAATACCTAAGGACCTAACTGTATTTATTATTTTATCTCATTATGAGTGTTTTGAAGTGTCAAGTTTAGTGTGAGTACACTTTAAATGGGACCAAAACCTCAGATTTAATTAAAAAATCTGTTCATTTGTGCATCAAAGTTGCATGAACATCTTATTCATTAGCAAGAAGAAAATAATAACTAAATGACAGAGTTTTCATTCTGAGGTAAATGACCCCTTTACAACACTGTCATGACCTAAGAGTTAAACAGATGCTGGACAAACACAAATGGTTTGTGAAATGCTATCTGTGTTCAAAAGCACAAGGTCTGATGCATCCGTGTTCAGGAATGCCTGCAGAAGCAAGTTTTTCCAAGAATGCGATTGAATGTGTGAGAGTTTGTGCCTGAGTAAATGACTGTGTGTGTATGTGTGTGTGTGTTTGGCAGAATGCTTTCCTGGAATGAGTAATGCCACACAGGCTGCAGTGATTTAAGCTTTGAGCAGGAATGTGGGAGGTCCAAGTTTTTTTTTCTGCAAAACAAACCAGTGTGAGAGTGCGCGTGTCAGCGTTAACACAGCGAGTGTTTGCTGAACCATGACAAGATTGCCCTATTATCGGTTGTCAATGGCGCAACGATCAATATCAACACTTTGTCCATTATTCAAAATCAATAATCGTGGCTCACTACATACAGTCTATAGGCGTTGCGTCTCCTCTGCATCGTCCTCAATGAGTGAAAACAGATGTTGGAGCTCTCTTTGCACAGTGCAATTATGTGCAAGTCTAATAAAAGGCTAATGGAGGTTTCTCTGAAAGTATAATGGAAAGCTACAGTATGAAGCGTAAACAGTGGTGGGAAATGAGCAGAAAAGGTCACTTAACCTTTAGCATCTTATTAAAACAAACACATTAACATACACAGAAAGAAATGTAATAAAAAACTATGAATTATATTTTTATCTTTAGAGATTTTGAATTCATTTAACATATCTGGGATAGCAGTTATTATTTTGTTTGTTTTTCAGAGACGGGCACCAAATTTGCTTTTTCAGAGTACTTGAAATTAGAAAAGAGTAATGGGATATCTAAACTAAGTCTAGTCACTCCAGTCCAGCTAGTAAACCAGCAATTTGCTAAATATATAAATAAAGCCAAATGTTTTAATGCCATTTCAAGTGTTCGGTTGGCATGACATGCCTTCTTAGAGATCCAGGATGGCATACATAGTTGAATGTGCAACCATAAAAAGTGGACGGCATAAGGACATTAGAAAGTAAGATGAAATTTTCATGGGGCAGCACGGTGGCTCAGTGGTTAGCAATGTCGCTTCACAGCAAAAAGTTCGCTGGTTTGAGTCTCGGCGGGACCAGTTGGCATTTCTGTGTGGAGTTTGTATGCTCTCCCAATGTTAGCAAGGGGTTTCCTCCGGGTGCTCCAGTTTCCCCCACAGCCCAAAAACGTGGTATAGGTGAATTGAATAAACTAAATTGTCCGTAATGTACGAGTATGTATAGGTGTTTCTCAGTACTGGGTTGCGGCTATACTGGAAAAGTTGCTGATTAATTTCGCTGTGGCGATCTCTGAAATTAATGACATTTTCATGACTATCTGACTCTATTAAAGTTATTTACGTTAGGGTTGGGTCGATAGATAAAGCCATGGTCCATTGCCAATGGCCGATAGACATCACGATGCTGAGCCATCATTTAAGTCTTAGTTTTAAAATGGCATTTTAGAAGTAAAATGATCCACGTCCACACTGGCGTTCCACCTAGCATTTCTGAAAAGCCCTCCTTCCACACTATACCACTGAAAACACACATCACGTAACCACACACACACACACACACACACAGGCATGCACAGCAGCATATGCGCACATCTGAGCTCCAGGCAGTCAGCGGGTGCTTTAAGCACAAAACCCCAGAGAGCAGTGCATGTCAGACAGTTTATCAAGCATGTACCGCTGGATTGCGTCTCATTATAGTTGTTAAACGTGATATTTAATTAATCTTGTCTCTATCTAACGAATCTTCTGTCTTTTGAATCCATCAGGTAACGTGTCACAGCATCAGTACACTGCTTCAATCTTTCGCTTTCACATTTGTATTGTTGGTTGGTTGCTGTTGGTTGTGCACCTTTTTTACCAGCCAAGTTTGTCAACGCCATTATAACGACACAGATCACTCTGCCTATTCATGCCAGAGTCCTGCAGAAAAAGTGATTGACAGGTTATGGGTAAAACAAAGACCATGCGGGTCAGGTAGTTGAAACGGTAGGCTACAAATAATTAATTCGTTATGAATTAATTAATTATTCATAAATAATTAATTCACCGCCGCCTATGACGACGATGCCATCGTCCATCGTAATGTTTCACATTAGACATCGTAAAATGCCCAATCCTAACTTACGTATTTATTTTTAATTATTAATGATTTTTTATTAACGTTTAAAAAATCATTTAAGGATGTAAATTGGACACAAAAACAATTAACAACTCCCAAAACACAACAAGCTGACTTAAAAAAAATATAAAGTAATGAAGATCAACTGTGTTGTCGCTTTGATTCAGCTGTATCTGGACCAAACACCTTCAACTGAACACACTGAATGGATGACAGAAAATAAAACAAGTATTTTATGAAGTTGTTGGTAATTTTTAACAAAAAAGTTTAATGTATTGATCTGGCAAGATGGGTTTTTAAGCTTTAGAGCAACTTAAATCTATTTAAGTCTTAGGTCTATGCATTAGAAAGTTAAATTAGTAGAGATTTGTGCTACATGACTGAAAAAAATGAATGTTGGGATTCTCTTTTCCCCAAGAAATGTGAAAATACAACAATCACAATGTACTTGGTAAAATGCAACTGAAAGTACAACATGAAGTTTCCAAAAGTTTGAACTGTCAAACCAAATGAAAAAAACAAATAACACAAATATGAACCGAGAGTACAAATCTGGCTGAGAATCTGCAAACTTCTTCTTTAAACACGTTGACCAAAAACAAATCAACAATCAACTGTTTTGTGCTTGAATGCAAGCCAAAAGGCCTCAATGGGAATACACCCAAAAATGAGCTCCATGACACATGCTTTCACACATGCCTTTAAAGATCTTCTTCAGTGGTTTGTCATGTTAATGAACATCCTACTAAGGCTCTTCAGATATGCGAGGTATGCCTTTGTGAAAGACATGCAAATATCCAACCACATAATAGTGCATTGGTTAAACTATTATATCCGCAACACACTTCAACCATCGACTTGCTCTTGTTTGAAGAGAGAGTGCTCAAATCTCACCATGGCCCTGTATGTTTAACATTCTCCCAATGAAGAGGAAGAACAGAGCACTGAGGAAGAAAAGCGAGAGCGAGGTGACATTCGACCTCACTAACTACAGCCAAACGGAAACTTCATCAAATATCGTCAATCTGTAGTACTTCTGATTTGAAAAAATGGGGAATTAGTGAGAAGAATTTAGGAAATTACATAAGGAAATGAAACCGTGCTGACGTGGTTCATATGCTTCTTCTCTAGAGCATCGGTGCGGTTAATGAGATGGCATCAGCACTCATGTTATTGGCTGCATGGCATGTGACCGGCGGGGCAGGGGCGTGTGCTGGAATGTAGGGTTAGGGGTGCCGCTATTGAAGGTCATGAGGTCAGGGTCATACACACACATGTTCCCCCCTTCCCCCCTGATCATACACTGGGGCCTCTGTGCTGCTGCCAGTCCATAAATGACTCCAACACATGGAGGCTCTCGCTCGTATTCTCTGCTGCCCCCGTAACCCACTGACATGGCAAATACACACAAACCACTGTGCTCCCCTGTTGGCGGACACACCATTATTGTTCTCCAGGGGTAAAAACAAACAAAATACTATTCAACCCCAGAGGGCCTCGTTCATCCCTAGAAATACACCATCCGTACACTTCCAGTGAAAGATTTAGTCCCAATGCTCCCAAATAGAGGTACAAGTTCTCCCAAGGCGAGAGAGGTGTAAGAAAAAAAAAACGTACAGATTGTATTGCTGGAGTGTTTAAAACGCTCTCACACTTCAGTGTCAATGAAAAATCCTGGCTATGTGCGTGACATTTACAGCCGTTCCATTTGTGTTCACAGAAATAGCATGACGGGGCAACCGTTTGATGGGCCTGATGGGAAAGCAGGCAGTGCGGAAAATACAAAACATACTCGCTCGCTGACTGTCTCGCACAAACACATGCACATGCTGCCGAACAGGATACATAAGCATGTAAACATTGAGAGGTGCCTGTTGATGTTGAACAGGTTCCAGAGAGACCTGAGCAACTGAGGCGGCTGCATAACACTGACTAAAACGAAGCAAGCGGTCTTCTGTGTGACAATGTGAACAAGCGATAAAAGCCTACTAATTATTCCAAATTAATGATCTATTACGGCTACATGGAAACCGGGCTATAGTGGTCATGACAATGACACGCTCAAGCAAACTGTTTAATTGGGATAAAGCAAAAGGCTTAGGATGTACAGGAAAGCGGTGACATGAAATGAAGCAGGGATCTGTTGAAAAATGTTACAATGTTACTATTTATTTAATGTTAGTTATACAGCAGTATTTCATTGGCTTTGCAGAGTTCTTTATGGAGGATTCATTGAATCAATCGCTGAATGGATTCATTTAACAACATTGATTCACTCAAAAAACAAAGTAATGGGACTGTATTTATGAGTAAGGCCCCGTTTACACTAATACGTTTTAGTTTTAAAATATTGTTTTAGAACGAAAACGATCCACATCCATGGATTGTTTTGTTATAAATATGCATACAGTGAAGATGACGGTCATAAATATGTAGCTACATGACGCCTCAACATTTTCTATGTTAAGGTGAAAATAGGCAGTTCCTTATATTATGTTTTCATTTTATTGTAAAGATAGTGAAACAACGTAGCTTGCAGAGTGATGTGAATGACGTTATAAAGTACTCTGTTCCCTTTGAAGATTTACCCGACATGTTCTCCGGAGTTTGTTTTTCATATCAAAGTTGCAAAGTCTTAACTTACAAGGAAAGGATGCAAGTCTGAACTTCAATCAGATGTAGCGAATGTCTGCAGCCACGCCTCCGTTTTCAGATTTTCCCCCATCCACACTGACATGGAGCAGCAGCGTTTTAAAACCAAATCTGCCTCTCCAGCATGTTCAAAAAGCTATGTTTTCGTCGCTTGAAAGGTAGTGTGGACGAAAGGCACAACCGTCGCAAAACTTATGCGTCTTAAAACTAAAATGTATTAGTGTAAACAGGGCCTAAGTCGCTGAGGGGCCATTAACAGGACATTTGAGGACAAAATGAGAAACTTTTTACGCGTTTTGCATGTTTGTTTACATGACAACAACTTTTTAGGGACTGAAAGTACATTATTTTGAAAATGAGTTTCAAAGTGCAAGTGTGTAAAAAAGCTGCCGTTGTAATTTTCTTGTAAACGCAAAATATGATATGTAGACTAGGCATGGGACGATAACCGTTTTCAAGGTATACCGCGAGTCAAGGTTTTAAAATCGCCAAGATCTTCTGCTATATGATTTATGTATTTTTGCTTTATGTTTTTATTTTTAGGACAACAGTATGTCCAGCAGAAAAGATTTCCAAAGATGTTGTTTTAAATTGTAAAGAAATCTGTGATTCATTAGAATTATTTAACCTGACATCCAAAATATTTTAAATGCTTCTCAAAATAAAATACATTGTGTTCAAAGGGGGAAAAGTTTTTTTTTTTTACCCAAACATTTAAAAAGATATTATAATATAGATAATATAGACATTATATTTTAGAGCAGTAATCACAATAATGTGAAACCGTGATATTTTTATCCAAGGTTATCATACCGTCAGAATCTTATACCGGCCCATACCTAATGTAGACACTTCCCTATACAGGTACTGATAACCAACAAGGTGACAGCACCAACTAATGGCCTGGCATAAGTAACTTTTTGGACAATTTTCGCAGATGTACGTTAACACGAATAGCTTTGAAAATTTTGTTGTGTATGTATTAAACTTTTAAAAAGTGCAAACAAAAACTTTTCCATTTTTGACTATATCGCTCATCGTCAATGAGCCTGAATCACTCATTCAAACAATTTATTTAAGACACTGATTTATTGTCAACAAAAATCCACATACTGTTAGACAAAACTGACAAAAATACAACCTAAAAGTTGACAAAATAGTTGTGTAAAACGATGAATATCTCCAGGTCCAGAATGGAATATAGACATACATTTGAAGTCAGAATTTTTAGCCCCCCTTTGAATTTTTTTTTCTTTTTTAAATATTTCCCAAATTATATTTAACAGAGCAAGGAAATTTTAACAGTATGTCTGATAATATGTTTTACTTCTGGAGAAAGTCTTATTTGTTTTATTTCGGCTAGAATAAAAGCAGTTTTTTAATTTTTTACACAATAACTTGCCTAATTGTCCTATCCTGCCTAGTAAACTTAATTAACCTAGTTAAGCCTTTAAATGTCACTTTAAGCTGTATAGAAGTGTCTTGAAAAATATCTAGTAAAATATTATTTACTGTCATCATGGCAAAGATAAAATAAATCAGTTATTAGAGATAAGTTATTAAAACTATTATGTTTAGAAATGTGTTAAAGAAATCTACTCTCCATTAAACAGAAATTGGGGAAAAAAAATAAACAGGGGAGCTTAATAATTCAGGGGGGCTAATAATTCTGACTTCAACTGTATGTATGTATGTATGTATGTGTGTATATGTGTATGTATGTATGTATGTATGTATATATATATATATATATATATATATATATATATATATATATATATATTATTCTAAGACAAGCTATAGTGGAGCTGCATAAAATTCAGTCATAAAATTCAAATCTTACTGGCAAATACGGTACATTTTATTTATTTTCGAAACGACATTTGCCTGGACTTATATCAATTTATATGAATACATTTCTATCAGTTTCTTTAGGTAAAAGCAGACTTTTACTTTGTACATGATGTGATGTAAAAGTTTTTCTTACATGAGTTAAAATGCTGGTGAAATGCATAAATTGACTGACATTGTGGGTTTATTTCTGTTATTTATACATTTCAAATCTACCAGTATTTATGCACAGGAATGGAAAAATAAAATGTAAAATAACAAATCATATTCTTCACTGTATGAATTAAATATATTATATTAAATAAATTACAAAATCTACTTTGTTAAAGTTTAGAAAATTATCAGTTCTTGGCCTGAATACTTTAAACTCGATTGGCCTTTACGTGCAGAGATACATTTTCTCCCTGTAATGTTCAAACTCTGCAATTGATCCACAAATCACATGCGTTTGAACTGTGGTGCAGGTCAACTATGATCCACACTTGACATCGCACATCCTGCTATTGTTGACATCCACTATTCGGGATAAGCACACGGGCAATGTCAATGCTAACACTAAATATTCTGAAGCCTCAATATGGCTGTAAAAATATGTCCTCAAAGTCAAAGCCTGAATACTTTTCTGACACTGACGTGTGGTGCTTAAATCTGTGAGGAATAACAAGCCAATATTACAAATTAAAGCTGCAATCATAACTGCTGACTCTTCACTAGCACACATCTCACGAGACGGCGAACAAATTACAGTGTTAGCCATTGAGAATCCAGCCGTACTAAATACACACCAAGGCTTGGCGGGTAGACCATAGTAAAACCACAGACACTTTCAGATGTTACAGAGGAAATGAGATCAGCCAGGGTCAGCTCAAGCCTATTTGCGCAGACACACACAGCTCGGAAAAGAAGAAAGCCTGAAGAGGTGCGCATCATTCTGTGAATTCATGCAAAGTGGCAGTCAGAGAGTGAGGAACTGATAAGAGCAGTGTCTCTTATCTAATGTGATTCATGTGGCGAGAGCTTTTTGATGAAGTCGATAGTGTCACTGCTACAAGGACTGACAGACAGACACACACACACAAACACACGACTTTTATCAGGATGCACACCATACTGACGCCTCCTGTTGTCAAAACAAACCACGGCTTTCAGAGAAACGCACTCTCACTCAAATGCACTATGTTTGTTTACCACTGTGGGTGTTTGCAGGTAAGAACACAGACTGAATAGATACTAAAATCTGATGAAGAATGAAGCACTCGGAAACCACATCCTATACTCAGTACTGTATCTTCGTCTCCCTCACTTGCTCGCTCGCTCACTTGCAAACTCAGCAGCTGAGCTCACCTCGTAACTATCGAGGTCAGAATGTGGCCCGCACAGCCGTAGACTGATAAAAACCGCAAGGTACTTGTAGTAGTTTTTGCCACCTGACTTAAAGCAGCATCGCATTTCTGATGTCCTGATGTTTGCTAAAATCGAAATCTCGATTAATTAAACATTTTAACTCGATTACGATTAATGAACAATTATTTTATTTTGATTTTTTTTGCCCTCACAGTTCATTGACAAGTTTTGTACAGTAAATATGCTCACATATTAAAAGTGAGAGATTTTTGAATGTAGGGTGCATTACTTAATTTTAAAAATATTAAAGTAAACACACACTATTTACTAACTATGATTATTTATTGAACATCAATGCTGAGCAACTGACATTAAAACACACATTGCCTAAAACGAGCTCTCCGCGCTGCCCACCCTCATCACCAATACCAAAGCAACCAATCAAAAAGCTTGTGCTATGTGCCGTTATGGCGTGTAGTTAAATTTTTTTGAGAGGTGTGCGGGTATGCGAAGGCTGTGTTGGACCGTACGTGCGCTTGGCAGAAGTATAATATCAGAATAATATAATAAGTTACCGCACACGGTAGGGAAAGTAATTTAAAAAAATTACCTTAAAAATTTGATCGATATAGGTTCTGAATGTCCTAGTTCAGACTCACCAAGTCAACATATGTTAAAACTAAATCCACAGCTGATGTGAAGGGATAGTTCAGCCGAAAATTAGAACTTACGTATGAGTGGTCCCAAAACTGAGTTTCCTTTTTTGTTGAACACAAATTATATATTAAAGAGTGTCTGAAATCATTGCCATTCAGGGGTGCGTTTCCCAAACAACGACATAACTCGCAGCTAAACTAACATAGTATGATGCATTGTTTGGGGAAAAAATGAAGTAGTGACGAGTGTTTCTCGAAATCGTAGTTACTTTGTCGCAGATCCATAATTTGAACCACGTTAGTTAAACGTAAAACGTCCATAATAACACTCTAAACAGGGTGGAGTAACTACTTTAGAGAAAAAAAAACCCATAATTTTTGGTGCAAATATATTGTTTTACACACACAGGCATTTAAAAAAATCCAATATTTGTTATGGTAAAAACATGCACTCGTTTTCCATATTAATTGAAATATATGTAAATGACACATATAGGACTTACTGTATATATGTTTCCTTTACAAATATTATTGAAAATATTCCATATAAAATCCCTAAAATCACTAACACATATTCTAATCTCATATATAAATTGTTAATGGTTGTAATTTACAGTAGGCTATTTATTAAGAAATGAAAAAAAGAAAATCCTACTTAATAATAATAATAGGCCCAATAATAATTATTATTATTATTATTATTATTATTAAGTAGGATCTTGTTTTGTTTTTGTTTTTTTTGAAAAGTACTTTTATAATTTGACACATTCAAACCACTTCAGAAATGTTCTAACCAACAGGCCCATGTCATATACAGTGCAGATAAATTTCTTAAATAACCTACTATAAATTAAAAGCATTAACGTATGCAATACATTTTTGATTTCACAAGCTTTGGAGACGTAACATAAATTCTGCTCTTAAATAATAGGTCACCTATAGCTTTCATCATGAGCCACAGCTGTGTTCAAAACGGCATAAATGTTTTCAAAGTGCACTACGAAGGGAACGTAATTGTCAACATGAAGATCGCTAAAACTGACCTGTAAAAATACTTTGAAAGCAAATTACACCTAAAAGAGATGACTTTAATGCTTTTTTAAAAATAATTTCAACTTTAAATGTTAGAATATTCTAAATGAATGGGGCATAGGGGGGATAACTGGGAATAGCACACAGCCAGGAACTATGCTTCTAACTACACCTCTAAAGGTGTAGCTGCAAGCGTACAAGTTTGCAATGCAGTTTGCGAATGTTTATTGGAACGATGGATTTGGGAAATGCCAAATCAACAAACTATGTTTGTATTGACGGAACTTGAGACCCTAGTTAGCTAATGATGGTTTTTGGAAACGCACCCCAGAGCAAGAAAAAAGCTATATGGAAATGAATGATTATCGCTTTCCTACATTCTTCTTTTGTGTTTAGCAGAAGAAAAATCTCAAACAGGTTTAATACAAGAGGAGGGTTGAGTATGTAAAGAATTTTCCTTTTGGAGTGAAGAGAACTGTTCTTTTAAGATGAGATGTGGGTGATAAACTTTTTTAAGTATATGACAGCCAGTCAAGAGGTCAACCATGAAACCATTCAGAATTTTAAACGATGCATAGTTACAAATGTTTAGATAATAACAGATAAACAAACCACAGCTGAAAGTGAAATGTGGTTTTCAAATGTGTTGACAATAGTATCAGGGCATGTATAATGAACTGATGAGGTAATGCATTTCCCTTTAAGTACTTTAGGCTATATAAGTACATTCTAGTGAAAGACTAGCACTTCATTAAACACAGGCAACCAAGAGGACAGTGTTTGTTTTAAGTAGTAATATGATTTATCAGCATGATGAAATAAAAGTCAACCAAAGTCACAAACAGAAACAGCTTTCGCACTAGACTTTAATGATTTCAGATGCACTCATTTAGATTTTGAAAGACTAAACTATTCCCAAATTGATAAAACTGAAAGGCATTTTCAACCTTACACAAACTACAAAAATAGTGGAGTTCAGTTCAACTTCAGCTCTACTTTTGCAAGAGAGGGATTATAAAATTAAAAGTGATCACGACATTGAGGTAAAGTTGATTTTATATTTGCACATTCTGGCTTTCTCCTCAATAACATTCATTCATTCATTTTCTTTTCGGCTTAGTCCCTTTCTTAATCAGGGGTTGCCACCGTGGAATGAACCGCCAACTTTTCCAGCATATGTTTTACGCAGCGGATGCCCTTCCAGCCTCAACCCATCACTGGGAAACTCCTTAATAATATAATTTCAGAAAATATTATTTTCAAATTCTACATAGAGAAATCATATTAGCAGCCAATGACTATTAAAGTACAACATTGGTCAGAGTCAATTAAATAGTGCTAATGATGTTTTGAAGTCATACTTAAATGCAATTTCAGACCGTATATCAAAAGTACCATGGTAAACAACATAGAGACCATTAAAATGTTTAAATGTGCGAATATAAAACCAACTTTACATCAATGATTATGACATGCTAAGGCTTCACGCAGAGCCGGACAAACTTCCACAAGTCCAGTCTACAGCGCGAGACAAAAAACACGACTCGTCGCGCGCTCGCAGACTGGCTTGTGAGGTCGCGCGCGTGCAGTGAGTGTTTATGGGCTATGTAATAGTTAAACGTCCTTTAAACTTTGAGCAACGTGGGTGGCGGGGTAAAACAAAATCGTGATATGAGAGAATTGTGTGTGTGTGTGTGGTGAGAGAGAGAGAGAGGGTGAGAGAGAGAGAGGCAACATGGATTCCCAAACATGCCACAATAGGCCTCCTGAACACTGCTACTTAAACTTCCTGTAGTTGGCGGGACAGTAACAACTTCTCAAGTGCATACTGGACAAGTGGCTACATGTTAACAAATGAATGCTGCAAATATGCTAACGGTGATTAAAGTGAATTCACACTACTGGAAAGCATTCATCAGAAAAGTAGGCAATACTTTCGCTTAAAGGGAAAATACTGCGAGGCTTCACTGCACTTTACAAGCCTAACGGGCCCTTTTAAAAAAACTGGACTGTCTATATAGTTGTTAATATACAAACAAATGGATGAAAACCTGTAATAAATAGTGTGGTGAGAAAGCGGGGCTTCCATTTTGAATGTGCCAGTAGCATGGTTCAGGGCTCGCGCTTGAGCTGCACTCACAGCTGGCACGCGCACAGAGCAACGAGGAGGATTTGGAGAGGAGAAAAGTAACGTTATTTAACAATTTGCGGGGGATTCACACAACATTGATGTCGACATCTTTCCAAGAACGACAAAAGCACGCGAGCTGCTGTTTCTGAGCTGTGGGCATTCAACAGGTTTAGTGCGGTTTGCGCTGACAGCACTTGAAAAGCAATGAAACTGTAATTTAGGTTTTAATGTAACTGCTAAAAAGTAAAGATTAACATTAGAATGGATACGCTGAGCTGGACTTCTGCTTCGACACTTTGTAATTTAAGTAAATGTAATGTATTACTTTTAACTGCAGTTGAAACACACTAGTTTTACCTAAACATGGAAGCAAAACAACAGCCCCGAGTGTTAAATCAGCCGGTATGTCAGAGAAGTAGATCCTAGAGAAACCGTCACTTGTCAAAAATCTAGCACATCAGTTCTGATATTGAATAATAAAGCGCACAGAGCTGATTTGATGGTAAAGTCCGGGCTTGAAACACTGCCTCAACAAGCTCGAGAGTCAAAGAAGTTGTGGCAGCGCTTGATAATGAATGCCTGGGTAACTTACCCGAGTCCCCCGGGGTTTTCATGCTGAAAGTTATCTGCCCCGAACACTCGGCAAAGCTGGCTTAAGTTGTCAGTTCAGCAGCGGCGAGACTCGGCCTCTCCCGGACCCCCGTCTCCAAAAGGCCAAACTTTTGTCCGATGTTCAGCGCTCCTGCTGTACGGTGTCCGGCCTCTACGCGATCCTCTAGCGCCGAGTTTGGAAAGCGGCTCAGTACTTCCACTGGCGCGACGGGACGGGGTGCAGCGGAGTTCCAAAACAGCGCTTTCCCGTCTGTCCCGCGAGCGATCGATACAATCCCAAACACGGCGGCGAAGCAGCAGCACTTTCTCTCTCTGTTTCTCAGCGTCTGTGTTACTCTGCTGAAGACTCTCGCAACATTTTATCCTTGTGTTAGTTTGTCATCTGCTCTCCCGAGGCTCGCCATTCGCAGTGTATCAGTCAGTTTCCCATTCTCTCTTTCACACCGACTTTTTTTCCTTCCTCCACTCTCCCTAGTCTGAAAGTGCTCGCTGTCTCCTCCCCCCGGTCCTCTCTCTCTCTCTCTCTCCTGTCGGGTGTCGTGTTTCTCGCCGCCGCCGCACGGGGCCGCCCACACGGCCGGGGGGAGGAGGGGACCGGGCAGGAGGGGGGGCACGGCTGAGTCACGCCCCCTCACCACGAGCCGACGGCGCTGCGTCACTGCAGCACGAGGCGTCGTTATGGACACCGCCGTAGCCACGGTCCGTGATGACATCACATCCGCGTCCTACGAGCTGCGGAGACTTGGGATTCCGCGTCATCGCGCCGGTGAACGTCAGCAACAAGTGTTTTTCGAGCTAATTAGCCCCCGTTCTCTTTCATTTAGCGACAATTATCAGCCCCCATAGAGAGGTAACAGCGCAATGGATAATGATTTCCGGATCTTACCCCGCAAGATCAAACACTGAACCCAGAGGCCGCTCAGACCACTCATGTTTTAGGTCAAAAACTAAAGAGTTTTGTTTGAAGAATTGATGCCTATTCAAACATAGCCTATTTTTCAAGGTAACAAATGAGCAAAACTTTAATATCCTTAGTTAATGTTAATTTCTACACTAACAAATCTACCTTAATAATAGGTTAAGTAAATATTATTTGGATCAAATGAGTTAACAATGTAGTATGGTTATTAAAGTTAACAAATAAGCCTTACATTACCGGTCAAAGGTTTGGGGTCAGTAGCATTTATTAATGTTTTAAAATAAGCTTCTTCTGCTCACCAAGGCTGCATTTATTTAATCAAAAATACAGCACAGATTGTGAAATATTATTGCACTATAAAATAACTGATCAAAAGTAGTTTATCATTTAATTTTATCATTTATTCCAGTGATTTAAAAGATGAATTTTCAGCTTCATTACTCCAGTCTTCAGTCACATGATCCTTTATAAAACACTCTAATATTAATTATTATTATTATTATTATTATTATTATTAATGGGAATAGTAATAAAAGCAATAATGACTGGAGTAATAATTTCATTTGAAACTACATTCAATAAGAAAGCAGTTATTTAAAACTTTAAGAAATATTTAACAATTTAACTTTTTTTTTTTACATTTAATAAATGCCGCCTTGATGAACAGAAAAAAATTCTTAAAAAAGAAAGAAAGAAAAAAACCTGACCCCAAACTTTTGACCGGTAGTGTATATTGAGGTAAAGTATTACAAGTTTCATTAATATTCATTCATTCATTTTCTTTTCAGCTTAGTCCCTTTATTAATCTGGAGTCACCACATCGGAATGAACCGGCATCTTATCCAGCATATGTTTTACGCAGTGGATGCCCTTACAGCTGCAACCCAACACTGGGAAACACCCATACACTCTTTCATTCACACACATGCACTATTATAAATCAGCTTATTCATTTCACCTATAGCGTCTTTGAGCTGTGGGGAAAACTGGAGCACCTGGAGGAAACCCACGCGAACACTGGGAGAACATGCAAACTCCACACAGAAATGCCAACTGACCTTGCTGTGAGGCGATCGTGCTACCCACTGCGCCACTGTGATGCTCTTCATTAATATTCTTTATCATAAATATTCATTATCAACATGATGACAAGTTTTTACAGGGTTTGACCTGAATAAAAGGTACATGTAATCACAAAAGGCAATGTCAAACAATTGCTGCACAAGAATTGACAAAATATTACTAACCCTGCTTAAGTAGCCTAATAATATAAAAATTTAATTGTAATCCAGCCAATATTAGTTTTCAATTATACATTCAATAAAAAATAATAATAAAAAAGCCAAGACTCCTTGATAACTCTCAGTATTAGTCTCTGGATTACTGGTTTATAGTCACTGACGAAGGCTCGTTGCTGAAATGTTCATTTCTCCTGCTTTATTATTTAATAATACAGTGTGGACCATCTTTGCTGCTGTCATTCAAAGGAACTTTGGTTAAAGCAGTGTTTCTCAACCACGTTCCTGGAGGACCACCAGCTCTGCACATTTTCCATGTCTCCTTAACCAAACACACCTGATTCGGATCATCAGTTCATTGGCAGAGACTGAAAGAGCTGTAATGGGTGTGACAGACAAAGGAGACATCCAAAACATGCAGTGTTGGTGGTCCTCCAGGAACGTGGTTGAGAAACACTGGTTTAAAGCACCAAATTCTGGAAGAGGTGGTGATTTATATTTGACTGATATAATTTCTTAAAGTAAATTATTTTTAAAATTATTATTATAAATTATATAAAAATTTCAGAAAATGACAATGATTTCATTTATCTTAACTAAACTCCAATAAATTAATTTAAATTGCCGTTTCATCAAATATCTGCTTAACATGCCTCACTTTTTAATATTTTATTCAAAGATTATGTGAAGATTACTAGTAAACCTAACAGTGTAGCCCAGTGACCAAAACCTATTGAATTTTGTTGGCACGTGCACGAGCGTGAGAAAGAACAAGCATATTGCAGTGGCACTGCCAGTGTGAGAAAGTGTGTGTTTGTGTGTGTATGTTTGTTTCCTGTATGATTTGAATGAGATCCATCTGCTCGAGCATATACATCCTGTTAAAGCTCAGC
Source organism: Danio kyathit (assembly GCA_903798195.1). Lineage (NCBI taxonomy): Eukaryota > Metazoa > Chordata > Actinopteri > Cypriniformes > Danionidae > Danio > Danio kyathit. The sequence goes on from LR812534.1 coordinate 29,123,481, forward strand.
ACCTGAACCATAAAAGGACCCTCTTCCCTCCGTCACTGCCGAACAGTTTGTGAGTAAATGTGGTGTCTCTCATGAGCAGTGTCGCATATCTCCTGTTCTATCAGCACATCCTACCACTAGAAAACAGCGGACTGAGCAGGGTTTACGCAAAAATAATTTAATAGGGGTACTACGTCAATTTGCCATTCATTAAAAAAAAAAACTTTACCGCAATTAAAGGTATAAATCACCCCAAAATAAATATGGGCAACATTTACTCATCTTTCATTGGTTCCAGACCTGTATAATGTAATAATACATTTACAAAATATAATTCTTACATCCACAACACAATTAACATTTACAAAATCCAGTTCGTAAGTTCCAAACACGATAAAAAAATGCACAAATCCAATTTATACATCTAAAACACGATTCAAAGTACGCAAATCCAATTCGTAAATTCAAAACACGATTCAAAAATATGCAAATCCAATTCATAAATTCAAAACACAATTCAAAAATATGCAAATCCAATTCATAAATTCAAAACACAATTCAAAAGTACGCAAATCCAATTCATAAATTCAAAACACAATTAAAAAATATGCAAATCCAATTCATAAATTCAAAACACAATTCAAAAGTACGCAAATCCAATTCGTAAATTAAAAACACGATTCAAAAGTACGCAAATCCAATTCTTAAATTCAAAACACGATTCAAAAGATCACAAATTCAATTCATAAATTCAAAACACGATTCAAAAGATCACAAATTCAATTCTTAAATTCAAAACACGATTCAAAAGATCACAAATTCAATTCATAAATTCAAAACACGATTCAAAAGATCACAAATTCAATTCATAAATTCAAAACACGATTCAAAAGATCACAAATTCAATTCATAAATTCAAAACACGATTCAAAAGATCACAAATTCAATTCATAAATTCAAAACACGATTCAAAAGTACCCAAATCCAATTCATAAATTCAAAACACGATTCAAAAGTACCCAAATCCAATTTGTAAATTCAAAACACGATTTCAAAAGTACGCAAATCCAATTCATAAATTCAAAACACAATTCAAAAGTACGCAAATCCAATTCAGAAATTCAAAACCCGATTCAAAAGTAACCAAATCCAGTACATAAATTCAAAACACGATTCAAAAGTACACAAATACAATTCATAAATTCAAAACACAATTCAAAAGTACGCAAATCCAATTCATAAATTCAAAACCCAAGTAACCAAATCCAGTTCATAAATTCAAAACACGATTCAAAAGTACACAAATCCAATTCGTAAATTCAAAACCCGTTATAAAAGTATGCAAATCCAATTCTTAAATTCAAAACACGTATAAAAAAAGTACGCAAATCCAATTCATAAATTTAAAACACGATTCAAAAACACACAAATCCAATTCGTTAATTCAAAATGCGATTAAAAAATACACAAATCCAATTCGTAAATTAAAAAATATGCAAATTAAATTCATTTAAGGAAAATATTTATGATTTTTACTTGTGGATTAAAAAATTGTGTGTTTACAAATTGACAAATTGGATTTTATAAATGTGAATTGTGCTGAATTTTATTTCTAAAGGTATTATTTTTGAGACTGATCTGGCGCCATAGTTTGAGCCTCTTTTTTTATCTGTTGAAACACAATAGAAGATATTTTGAACAATGTTGGAAATTGGCAGTGATAGATTTTTCATAATTTATATATATATTTTAATGTTTAGGTTGCATTTGGACCTGTTCATTAACTCAAACTAAAATTTTTGTGTTTCTGTGGCAAAACTATTAAAGGAATAGTTCACACGAAAAATGTAATCCTGCTATTGATTCCTCACCCTCATGTCGTTCCAATCCTCTGAAACCTGAATGAATGTTTATGGTTGGAAGTTAACAAGAATTCATTCATTTTGCTTTGGCTTAGTCCCTGATTTATCAGGAGACCCCACAGTGGAATGAACCACCAATTACTCTGGCATATGTTTTAAGCAGCGGATGGCCTTTCAGCCACAACCCAGAACTGCATTGAAAAAGATGATGTCTGCTATTGTTGTTTACAAAACAAATTACATTTAGTCATGTTCAGCTTAATTTGTTTGTTTAAATTCAGCCCAAATAAATTGTTTACAACCACTTACCTTAAAAATATTTTAGTAAATCCAAAGAATCATATTTGAATAAATGTTTCAGTGTGGGTTTATTAAAGTTAATGAGAATTATTTATTTAATTACTCGTTACATTGTGGTTTATTCATGTCTAACCCTATCCCAACCATAAGTCTATACCCTTCACATTAATGTAAAACTAATTGTTGTACAGACATCATAAAATTTGTCATGCGTCATAAAATTTAAGCTTTATTGATGTATGCATACCTAAGTATCTGCAGCTTCTAGATTTTACTAGCTCTAATGGCAATACGTCATACTGCCCATAGTAAACACGCACATTGACCCATTGGGGAAGAAGACAAAGGTGAACAAAGTCATTTTTTTTTTTACAGTTTTGGTGTACAAAGGTTCAAATGAGCTTCATATTATTACAGTTGAACCACTGGAGTCACATGGAATGTTTTGACAATGTTTTTGGTTCCTTTTGTGGACTTTGAACCTCTCTGGACTGATCGGAGCATCCCTAGTGTTAATATTTGCTATTGCTGTGATGTCATTTGAGTGACAGGTTATGTTCTCATCTTCATGCTATTAAGTGTAAACAACATAAGAATAAAAAAGGTGGCCTGTCCACACTAGAAAACTACGTATGACATTTTTTTGCATTGGGGAATATATTGTCTTATTTATACAAATTCACATGATGTCATTACTAAAATGCACTACAAAAGAAAGAAGGACCACACCAACTGCACCCCTAAAGATAATCGAGTCATAAATGAGTCACTGAATTATAGTTACATGTAGATGAGATATTATTAATATCCATGGATAAATTCTTTTTAACAAATACAATGTTTAAAATGCAAAGTATCCATTTTTGGGTGGTGCAGTGGGTAGCACTGTCACTTCACAGCAAGAAGGCCGCTGGTTCGAGCCTTGGCTGGGTCAGTTGGCATTTCTGTGTGGAGCTTACATGTTCTTCCCGTGTTTGCGTGGGTTTCCTCCGGGTGCTCCGGTTTCAAGTCCAAAGACATGCGCTATAGGTGAATTGGGTAAGCTAAATTGTGTATGTGTCTGAATGAGAGTGTATGGATGTTTCCCACTGATGGGTTGCAGCTGGAAGAGCATCCACTCTGTAAAAGATCTGCCGGATAAGTTGGCTGTTCACTCCGCTGTAGCGATCCTTGATCAATAAAGGGATTAAGCCACAAAGAAAATAAATTAATGAATGAGTGTCCATTTTGATTTGATGGTGGCTTAAATAATGGATGACTGTGCAATTATAGTTTTTATGAGGCTTTAATTCCACAAGGTGTCACTTTAAATCCAAGATGGCAGTCATATCAGACAGAACAATATATGAAGAGTTCAGATGCAAAAACCTCTAAATGGTGTCTGCAATTCATTCATTCATTTTCGGCTTAGTTCCTTTATTAATCTGCGGTCGCCGCAGCAGAATGAACCGCCAACTTATCAAGCATGTGTTTTACACAGCGGATGCCCTTCCAGCTGCAACCCATCACTTTGTAACACCCATACACACTCAATACACTACGGCCAATTTAGCTTACCCAATTCACCTATACCAGCAACCTTCTTGCTGTGAGGCGATTGTGCTACCCACTACACCACCGTGCATCCCCAGTGTCTGAAATATTCTTTCAAAATTTGCATTTTTATCAGGCGCCTGTGTGTAGGTTCAGTAATATCACTTTTATGGCAAAGAATAAGTCCTTTTTATGGTCTTTAAAATGAAATAACTCAACATAAACAAAGGAGGCTGAGAAAAATGTCCATTTTCAATGGAAATTTCAGACAACACTTTAACACTGCATCTGAACTCTTCATATATATGAGAATAATGCTCTTTGAGCCTGATTTTCATACATGCACTCTTGAAAATAAAGTTTTTTGGGCATCGATATTTCCATAAAAAATCTGTAACATTAACAAACTATTGAAAAAATATTTAGTGGAAAAAGATCTTGCTTTTTGTTGGAATCTTGAAGAATCGTTTATTACACGAAATGTTCTTCACAATATGATAAAAATGTTTTTTGAATGAACTTTGGTTTTCCGGGCACTTTTAATAATAAGAGTGTCGGAGCTAAGGTGCTTCTTGTGGTATCGCACACAAAAACATTGGATGCTGTTTTTAAGAGTGTGATTTATAATTACATTTTTTACAGTTCGTCAGATTTCTCCAGTATATCTGAATGTAGAGGTTAGGGTTAACTCATACTTATAACAACTTATAACAAGATTATAAACTTTATGAATTTCTTTCTTCTGTTGAACACAAAACAGAATATTCTGAAGAATGTTGAAAAAATCTGCCATTGACAAACTTAATAGGAACAAAAAAATACCATGGAAGTCAAGGGCTGTTTTTTTTTTTCAACATTCTTCAGTATATCTTCCTCTGTAATCAACAAAAGAAACTCAAACAGGTTTGGAACAAGTGGAGGATGAGAAAATGATGACAGAATTTACTTTTTTTGGGGTGAACTATCCCTTTAAAGCAAGACAGGCAGGATGGCCTGTGCGTTTATGAGCTTTAACCTGATGAGTTGTGCTTTCCTTTGAGAGGAAACAGTTGTTATTGTGCGTTGAGCTGTTGTGTGTGTTGTGGAGGTTCTCATGATTGTGTCTCTTGTTGTTATTTGTGCTAGTCAGCCCGTGGAGTGTCAGCAGTCATTTCTGGTCACAGGAAACAGACCTACCTCAGATAAGAATCTCAGCTCCGTAATGCTGCTGCTGCAGTCCGTGTGAACCTGAGTGTGTGTGTGTGTGTGTGTGTGTGTGTGTGTGTGTGTGTGTGTGTGTGTGTGTGTGTGTGTGTGTGTGTTTTGGAAATATCACATCTGTCCAAGACACCCCTGTTTCACACCCCCAGGAAAGAAAACAAGAGCAGCAATTGGGATGGGCAATTATAACTGTATGGACAATAAATACAGTCCACTATTGTATTTACACACAACATCTTTTCCCCCATTTCCTCTCTTTTACAAACACTTCTTCACCTTTGTTCATCTCTGATTCACAGTGTGATATTGTTGATAAAAAGAGAAGTAAAACAAAAGTTTATCAAGGATCTTCTACACTCGGTTCCAAAGCACTTTACGCATATATTCTGATGTTCAATTTGTCTTTCCTGTGTTTCCTTCACTTCTGTATCATTTATCCACACCAATGTTTAGTGCTATTGCCATCTCATCCTCCATTCTCTGGACTTTATGAAGCATGTTAGCACAGTAAACTCAAGGTTATCGGTTTCTCAGAAAGGGCCTTAATCCTCTTGTTCTCACATGTTATGTATTTATACTGTATCTTGACTCATAGCTCGCCTATACCTCAGCATTTGTGTTTATGTTGAAGGTTGTGCTCAAGTCACTCTGTCTTCCCACAAACATGGAAAAATCTAGAGACTTTATTCACTCAGTTATTCACATTCATCCACGTTATTCATTCATAACTTTATTTCATCATTCACTAATTTGATTTATGACTTTTACAGTTTATGACTGTAGATTTAAAAAAGTGTTGTATATATAAAAATTAATTTCGGGATTTTTAAAATGTATATTTATAAGGAAATAAAGGTAACACTTTACAATAACAGTACATAAATAATGATGTATTAATATGTAAACTAAACATTACTTTATTATGAATTAATGATAGTGTGTGCTAATCACTAATGTTAACTACAACATGAGCCACAAGATGTGTGAATAATTTCTAATTAATAACTTGTTAGTACATGTTGTTAATTAATGTACTAATTAAAATTTAAGTTTAAGCTAAATGTAACCAACATGAACTCATGAGCTGTTAATTCTGTCATGACTTTACTTGGAGGGGCACATCACCATCAACTCATTCTTAACTACTCATGAACTCCTGTTCATGTTGATGTTGACAGAACACTTTTCTATTGTTATTCAGTGTAAATGCACTAGACGGACGTGCATAAGGAGCATACCTGCCAACATTTGGTTCCTGTAATCCGGATGACCGGGGGACGGGGGGTGGATTGTTGGTGTTGAGCGCGAACTGAATAGGGAGGGCGTGCGCTGAGGGTTAGCTGAGCGAACATGCACCAGGTTTCAGGCCGGACTGTACCAAAAAAGCTGAAGAGCGGGGGGGTGGGTGGTTGTTGGTGTCGAGCGCGAACTGTAGAGGGAGGGCGTGCGCGTTGGGTTTGCCTAGCGAACATGCACCAGGTTTCAGGCCGGACTATACCAAACACAGCTGAATTCCGGGAGTTTTTCCGGGAGACGACACACTACGGGAGATGGGTCTGAAATACGGGAGACTCCCGGGAAAAACGGGAGTGTTGGCAGGTATGATAAGGAGTTCATGAGTAGTTAAGAATGGGTTAATGATGATGTGCCCCTCCAAGTAAAGTCATGATGGTTAAATTAAGCACAAACTAATGTGGTAATTATTACATTAATTAACAAACAATAATGTACTAACAAGTAATGAAGGAAGCCGTTATTCACACATGAACTTATGTGACTCATGTTGTAGTTAAAGTTAGCTTGATTAGCGCATGCATTAATTCACCATTAGTCCATAATAAAGTAATGTTTAGTTTACATATTAATACATCATTATTCATGTACTGTTATTGTAAAGTGTTACCGAAATATATTAAAAGAAAGCAAAAAAAATGCTAGCTTATGCTAGGTTAATTTTGATTTGCTTTAAAGTGAAGATACTTCATCCATTGTATTATGTGAATAGTATCTAAATATGAGCTTGAGTGAGCACATTTCTTCAACAGATATATTCATGTTAGTACTGTTGTCTCAGATTGTCTGCTGATGATTCAATAATGATGCTTAATACTGTTGGTGGTAGCAGCCTTGAGCTGTGTGCACTTTCAAACAAATATGTTATGTATTTTTTAAAATGAATTAATACAGAGACACTGCTGGTCTCCAAAGTAATTTAAGATAAGTCAGCATGAAGCAGAAATTGGGATAATTCTACAGCTTCTTGAAGAAAAAACATGTTTAGAGGGGCTTTCTTTTCCATCTATTGTGAATTTAATGGTTGTGGATTGCTATTGCTGTGATGTCATTTAAGTGACACTTAACTGTCCCGCCCTCATGTCATATTACGCATCAGCAGAGATCTTGTTTTGCAAGTGGGATGGGAAGTTTTTTTGATGAAAGATAATTACAGCACACACACATAATAATAATAATAATAATAATAATAATAAGCACAGATTAATCATGTATAATAAATAAGGCAATATTCAAAATAAAGAAACATTTAGCATTTTCACTGTGTTGCACCTATATGATATGCATGTCATGATTTTGCCAAGTACAATGCAATCCTGGATTAACATCTATGCTGACCCTGGAACATCATTTTTGTTCGAAAAAGTAATCCATACCTATTCCTATTACTATTAATTGTAAATTATTCCCAAAATCAGAGTTGAATTTGTGGCAACAAAGGCTCATTCTGAAAAAGTAGCCCTATGTACAATTCTGGAGATCGCGAATTATGTAACCAGAGGTACGTATGGCTGCATTTCGTTTTTTAAAACGAATGCTACGAGGCATAACTGCCAGCATTCCCGTTTTTCCCGGGAGTCTCCCATATTTCAGACCCATCTCCTGCCACCCTTCCGCTTTGTTATTTCTCCTGGAGAACTCCCGTAACCTCCCCAAGCCCTTCCCCCCGGTCCACAGCATTTTGGTACATTCTGTATAGTATCCGATCGCATAGTACAGTAACTTACCCGGTTCTAAGCTGTGTTATTCAGACACCTCACCCCTGACACCAAGCCACCGCCCCCCCAAAACCCTTTATCCAACCCCCCAAACCCATCCCACCCCACCCCGGATTTTCAGAGACAAATGTTGGCAGGTATGCTTACCTCCTTATGGACGGCTTTCCTGCTATTACCAGTTTGTCCGGTAGCTTGACATGTACATCGACAGACTTGAGACGCAGAGTGGAGTTTACCACGATGACGGGGTTTGAGTCTGGTGAAGAATATGGTTCCAGAAAGCAGGTAAGACAAAAGCTGAAAAATAACATAAACATGTAAATACCAGGGTGAGAATGTGGTAAAATCTGAAAAGGTGGATTGCTGTAATTGGGTTTAGTTAAGGGGTGGGTGGGTCAATCGACACTTTTTAAAACACTATTGGTTGGGTTTACCCCACACTGAACTGAACTTAATCTCTGAAAACTGAACTGACACTGTTTAAATTCACTATTATCTTCTATGTGAAGTTGCTTTGACACAATCTACATTGTATAAGCGCTATACAAATAAAGATGAATTGAATTGAATTTAGGGAATGGGTTGGTTGGTCAGTCAGTCGACAGCGGCCTCTGGTGGGTTTACGTGAGAACAGCAGTCATGAATGGCACTCATGAGAGAAATTTGAGATCTGAAAAAGCCCACACAGCGGCCTCTGGTAGATTCACGAAAACAAAAGCTGCAAAAAAATGTAGCTCCTGGGACATATTTTACTCTCCAGAAATGTATATAGCAGTACGTAATCAGAATGAGCCTGGGTTGGAAATAATATTTGGGTAACAATCACGTATAAGTACATAAACCTAACTGTAAGCCTAAACTTAACATAAACTGTAAACATATCCCTTAATTCTGATTGGCTGTTTGGAATGTTGTTCCAGGATCAACATAGATGTCAATCCAAGAACATGTAAATCAAGTTGGCGTACATGATATGAGAGTGTCAACACTTTTCTGTTGTTTACAAGTCAAATACAAGAGGTCATATAAATATATAAAGTATATTGAATGCTTATTAAGTGTCTAATGTTATGTGTAATACGAAATTTTGCTTCTCCAAAATAACATATATTTAAGTAAAAAAAATGAAAAAATAAATCAGACCAGTTCTAATTAAAATATACAAAAGAATAAGCAATTATACTAAATATCTTAATAATTTATATTATTAAAAACTTCTTGCTGACAAAGGAGTACAACCTAGTAATTTGAAGCATAGTAGAAAAGCACAGACATTAACAAAATTATATTGTTGTTTCGCTAAATGAAACTGTCATGTGTCTTCTCTAAATCATGATAGGCTATAGCTGGATAATAGTCATTATTTTTGAAAAATGTAAAAAAAAAAATGTAGGCCTATCTGCATATTTTTGATCGTTCCATCTAAACCTGTGTCTTTCAGTTACAGTATTATAGAAGAAATTGCAAACCCCCCTCTTCTGTTCCTTGACCCCACAAGTTCAGTTTCCCTGTTGTTCTTTATAAACTGATCAGCATTTAAAATCGCATTGACAGACAGATGCTGCTGGAGTGACACTGTGCTGCTTTAGCCTCTCCTCCTCCTCCCTCCATTTCACTGTTAATGAAGGAACACAGTACTCATGTCCTGAGCGACACCGCTTGTTCTCAGAAATTACAGCTGAGTACACTTTAAAACAGAGGTGTTTAAATATATATAGCATGCACTGCACATTGTAAGACCCAAGAGTGCTGTTGAACTGTCAAGTTATGTAGGAAAGAAGGCCCCTCTTTATCTGTTGGCCTCCAAGTGGAGTGAAGCACGCAAAAGTGATGGATCTGTTAGCAAGAGGGACTGAAATGATTGTTTATCATGCATCGCACTACACACTTTTACAATTGGACTGGACATTGTTACGTGTGGCGTTATCTGGAATATCACTTTCAAAGCTGATATTGTTTTGTTCTGTACTTTTCAGTTTTCTGTTGGTTGAGCTGATGACATGAGGTTTTAATGCGGAAGGAAGTGGATCCTTGCTCGCTCTCTCGCTTCCTCGCCAACCACAGGCTCCGGCAGCTTTGTTGTTACCTTCTCACTTCTCACTACTTTCTATTTGGACTTTAGTTTGGAGCGGGAAGTAAGTTCCAACCTGCGTTTGTTTAGTTATTTATTTGATATGTTGTTTTTTGGATTGTTTTGTTGAGTAATTTGTGTTCATAATTTAAGTTAGAGAACTTTGGCTGCTATTTGTTTATGTTATTCGGGGGTTTTTTTAGCTATGAGTCTTATTTGAACTAGGGACATACAGACAAAAAATTCAAAAGATAAGAACCATACTAACAAACAATGTTAAGTAAGGGATAATGTACATCTAGGCGGTTGTTTGCACAGAATAAAACCTGACAGGCTGAAGGACCTTATTTTGTAAAAACAACTGTCGGGATATACATTATCTTAGTTATTACAATACATTGATTTGAGCTATTATAACTTACTCTTTGATTAAATATAAAGCCTGCAGAAAGAGAAACAGCTGAATGCAAGCTAATCTAACATATTCAGTCACAAGATGGCGCCAAACAGCCAAGAGAGGGTAAGTATGTAAAAATGTATTTGAATATACTTGTTGACAGTCACAATGATTCGATTAGTTTTAGCAGTTGTTATCTGGGGATAACATACCTTGGATATAGAATTTCATAAGCGACTTGCAGCTACTCAGAATCAAGTAGCTAATCTAGAGAACTCTGTATTATGTCAGCATGACGTCAGATTGAAGTTGTACACGAACGTCATGGGGACGTTGCATTTTATTTGGAAAGGAAAATCGGGTTGATGCAGAACTCAAGGTCAGGCCAACGGCAACATCCAATCTAAAGTCAATCAAATATCATCGTCTAATGAAGTTCCAGCTTGACATGTGTGGACGTTACCCCTATGGCATCTATCAGACGTTGGATTTTGGTTGCCATACCTGACGAATAAATGTCAGTATTTGACGTCAATATGACGTTGGTTTAAGATGTTGGCTCGGCGTGGACACACACATAAAAAAACAACAACATTTTGTGTAAATGATACTGTTGCTTTATTTCGGGTCAACTGAATGTACTAGCCTATTTGAGTGTTTGTATTATCATCATTATTATTTTATTTTAAAAAAAAATTCCCAGATTAGGCTATCTGGTGAACTACACTACCTGACAAAAGTCTTGTGGCCTATATAGGTTTTGGGAACAACAAATAATAACTTGACTTCTAGTTGATCATTTGATATTAAAAGTGGCTTATATGAGAGGGAAAGGCCTCTAGATTACGATTATTTTACCAAAATAAAATATGATCATGCCTTGATTTTGAATTATTTAATTAGGACAGTAAGGTCTGAATTTGCTTTGACAAAAGTCTTGTCACTTAACAGAAATAATGTCCAGTCTAGAACATCATAGAAGTCATGGTGAAGTGGAAAAAGAATTTATATTGTGTATGACTCCCATGAGCTTGGACGACTGCATCCATACATCTCTGCAATGACTCAAATAACTTATTAATAAAGTCAATGGCAAAGAAAGCGTTCATGCAGGAGTTCATCAAGATTCTTTGGATTCATCTTCAATGCCTCCTCCATCTTACCCCAGACATACTCAATAATGTTAATCTCTGGTGACTTGGCTGGCCAATCCTGGAGCACCTTAACTTTCTTTGCTCTCAGGAACTAAGTATGAGGAGGAGTGCTATCCTGCTGAAGAATTTGCCCTCTCCTGTGGTTTGTAATGTAATGGGCAGCACAAATGTCTTGATGCCTCAGGCTGTTGATGTTCCCATCCACTCTGCAGATCTCTCGCATGCACCCATACTGAATGTAACCCCAAACCATGATTATTCCTTCCCCAAACTTGACTTATTTCTCTGAGAATCTTGGGTCCATGCGGGTTCCAATAGGTCTTCTGCAGTATTTGTGATGATTGGGATGCAGTTCAACAAAGGATTCATAGGAAAAAATGTCAGGTAGTTTATCAATTATTTAATCTTAATATTTAATATGCAAAAATGTTGCTTTCATCAATTTAAAGTGGCAATGTCCTAAATTGTGCCATGCCTATTAAAACAGCATACTTGTTCCAAGAAAAGGACAAAAACAGGAAAGAAATGAAACTGAAAGGTAAATAAACTTAACCTTATATAGATGAGAACTACGCTTTTCAAATTCACCAGAAAGCCTGTTCTAGATGTGCGTTTGTTCTGTTTCTCTATCTCTGTGTGTCCGTGTGAGAGAGTGAAAGGATGAGAGAGAACCTCAATGGGGTCTTTGTCATCAAAGACTATGTTTATTTTCAAGTTTGGCGCTCCAACTGTCCTGTCCCTTTCACGCCCCTCCTCCTCTGTGTTTCTCCCCTCAACCTCAAGGCTCATGTTCCTTAGTACAGCGTCTTTTTTGTGCTCGGTCTATAACACAGAACTGACAATCCCTCTCTCTCCCTGTCTTTCTCTCAGCTGGTTTTCGCACAAGAGTAATAGGATTACCACACACTGCTCTGCCAAGGACAGAGACCAGAGGGGGAGACGGGAGGACAGGTTAAAGAGGGGGAGGAAGACACAGCAAAGATGAGCGGGAAATCGCAGAGAAAGAGCCGAATGTCGGCGCACACCCACCCCAAAAGCCCCTCAGAGAAACTGGCCCGTGACATTTGAGAAAGGAGGTATGTCTTGCTGTATGTCATTTGCTATATTAAGCTCACAGTGTGTGATGATGGTGTTTCCAGTCACTTGCTTGGGATCAAGCTCTTCCTATTGGCACAGGTGACAGTTTCCACTATCACTCATGTTTCTGAAGCTGCCATACCTTCATTCCCGAGTAAATGGATCTGTATCCGGTACAGCTGTCATTTCAGAGGCCCAGAACTAATCAGAGGTCTGATTTAGCAGCATTACAGGCCTAAAGCGGGGGTCACCGCGGGGCTGCTACTCACTGCTGATGATAGTATGCCAGCTGCTGAACTTGATGTTACTCAAGCACTACATTACATATTACAGAAGACAGAAACATCAAAATGGATTTCAGATTATTATATTTTTTAAGAAATTAGGCATACAATTGCTCTATAAACGTCAGAGTATTGGACTATTCACATATACTGTACACTACCTAACAAAGGCCTTGTCACCTATTCTAAGTTTTAGGAACCCCAATAAATAACTTGACGAATAACTAACTCTAGTTGATGATTTGGTATCAGAAGTGACTCATATGAAAGAGAAAGGCCTCAGGATCATGCTTATTTTACCAAAACAAAATGCCTTGATTTTGAATTATTTATTCAAGCAAAGTGTTCTTGCAGAACTCCCAGAGTTTATCAAGATTCTTTGGATTCATCTTCAATGCCTCCTCCTTGATCTTCACCCCAGACATGCTTGATAATGTTCATGTTTGGTGACTGGGCTGGCCAATCCTGGAGCACCTTGACCTTCTTTGCGTTCAGGAACTTTGAAGTGGAGGCTGAAGTATGAGGAGCAGCGCTATCCTACTGAAGAATTTGCCCTCTCTTGTGGTTTGTAATGTAATGGGCAGCACAAATGTCTTGATACCTCAGGCTGTTGATGTTGTCATCCACTCTGCAGATCTCTCGCAGGCCTCCATACTGAACCAGAATTTTTCCTTCACCAAACTTGACTGATTTCTGTGAGAACCTTAGGTCTATGCAGGTTCCAATAGGTCTTCTGCAGTATCTGTGATGATTGGGATGCAGTTCAACAGAGGATTCATCTGAAAAATCAACCTTCTGCCACTTTTCCAAATAATCAACTAGAAGTCAAATTATTATTTGTTGCTCTTACAACTGGGATCGATGACAAGATTTTCGTCAGGTAGTGTAGGTTTATTGGAAATAAGTGCTTCAGTCTACATTTTTAAAACCATAAAATGTACTTCAACATGCATTTGACTGCAGTTTGGTCAAATGAACACTAAGGGGTGTGGAATATCCTGTCGCAAAACGTGGCGAAAAGTCTTACATGACTTGAATCATAGTAAAAGTTTGATTAAGGTGTTTATGTGTCTGTACTGCACTTCAATAGTACGACTAAAATAGGAATACTGCATCTTAATTCGATTTCTGTTCAGTTTGATTATGACTTTAGTCAGATTAAGGTAATCAAAAATCTCTAAAAAATACATTCTTAATCAGAATATTGTCTTAATCGTATTAAAAACGGATTATTGGTGTCCATGTAAAGTACTCAGTGTCTATGATTTGGAATCGAATAAGTTTGACTCACCGATCTATCACCATATGGACAACCTTACTGGCATAGTATTTTTCTTGGTAGCCTGCTTTGTACTGTGCTGTACATTTGATGTACTGTGTACTTTGTTGTGATTTGAGTGCTTGGATTTGAGTCAGGTGGAAAAGCAATCTAAAAATCACAGCAAGGTTCCAGACTCATTTAAAGTCCAGAATACCAAGAAACATCCTCAAAACAGACCACATGCCTTCAGTGGTTTAATTACAATATAATCAAACTAAAGGAATACTTTTGTGCACACATAAACTTTATTTAACAGTTTGTTCTCCTCAGTGTAAGCATATTTGTGCATCTATGAGCACTGGCCACTGATTTAATCCCCCCCCCCCCCCCCCCCCCCCCCTTCCACCTTCCACCAGATGCACATGACTTCCTCTGTTTAAAACTTAGGTATGTCAAGAGTTGCAAAAAAGTGGGACACATGGACAGACTGACACTGAGAAGAACAAACTGCTGAATAAAGCCATTGTTTTTGTTTTATGTGCACACAAAACTATTCTTGTAGCTTGATAATATTACGATATCACCTAAAATGTCTTAAAGGGCACCTAGGTTACCACTTTTTATTAAAGATTTAATATAAGTCTTTTGTGTCTCCAGAATGTGTCTGTAAAGTTTCAGCTCAAAACACCCATAAGATTTTTTATTATACCTTTCATAAGTTTGTATTTTATAACTCTGAGAATCAGGTGAGAAATACTACAGTAAGACCTTTACCAATGAGTATTTGATGCATTTGTTGTGGAGTTACAATGATGAGTCACACACAATGTCGTTACAAAGTTCACGCACAAGCACAGATAGACACACACACACACAACGCGGACACGCACACACACAGACAGTGCGCGCTTTAGCTTTGCACTCTTTTTGCACGCAAATGTGACAGGATAGAGGTTAATATCCACTGCTGTATGGATATCTGTAATGTTAATGTACAAAATAAACCTGCTTTAACGTCCACAAACCAGGATTGAAGCGTCTTTTATAAATATACTGACACGCTGTAATTTATTACACACATGCACTGTTTTAAAACATTTTAAACTTGTAAAACTCACTCTTAATCACATTTGATGATGATTGATGATCCTAGCGAACTGAACAGATCTTTTATTCCAGGTTGCTTTGTGCACGTCCTATCTTGTTTATATGATTATACACGTTACTACAGAGACGTGTTAATATGCAGCTGTCAATCAATATTGGTGGGCGGGGGGAACGCACTCCTACGTCAAGTTGCGGTCGGTCTCAAAACCGCTTCAATTGGTCCACAGTTTTTATGTTGGTAAATTGAAAAAAAAAGGACTGGGTGTGTTAATATCACCCCAATATGACGGTATATACACTATACACAAAAGTCTGTTCAAACAGCTTGAAAAGTAGATTTTTCACCATAGGTCCCCTTTAAATTGTGTTCCAAAGACAAACAAAAAGTTTTAAGGGGTTTGAAATGACATGAGAATAAGTTATTAATCATTTTATTTTTGAGTGAACAAATCTTTTAAATGAAGCATTTCAGATTTACAAAAAAAATGTAGACAGTGAGTATGAACAAAAATAGTAGTCTGTAATAAAACCTGAATCAACAAGCTTCTTTGGAAGTAATGAGATTTTAAACCGACATTTAAAATTCTACATCTATATATTTTATTTAACAGACATGTAGCTTTCTAATAGTACAGCAAGTTTATTTTTTGCCATTAGCTAAAGCAAAGCGATTTCATCATGCGTTGTTATAATACTATGCTGGATCTCAGTACTACAGTTAGAGTAGGTACTACAGTTGAATTAGATTTTACCTCACAACCATTAGAAAAGTGAGTGGTAAGAGTTGGGTGTAAGGTGTTCCACAGTAACACTGTATTCTAATGACATTTTTAGGGAACATTTAACGTCAGTTAATCAGCATGTGCTTTTAAATTGCTGGGATGCTGAAATGGTTGCTGACAAGAGTGGCTGCTTCTTCAAGTGGAAATGCAGACATTACTTTGATTTCATTGAGCATAAAAACTAAAATATTGCTGTGAAATGCAGTCTATGTCCAATCTCTAAAGACCTTTCGACTGCTTTTAACTCGACCAGCAACTTGTTCATGCACTTGAACTCATTCTATGATAATACTCGTCACCAAGGAGGACGACACCGGCACCCAAAAACAAGGCGGCCCAACTCAGCCTAAACAGGCTAAATTGATTTTTTTGTGCAGGATCAGGAGTGAAGGTATCTTAGCATAGCTTCTGAAATTTTTTTTTCAGGGTTTTCACCTTTAATTGATAGGACAGTAGAGAGTATAGACAGGAAGGTGTGGGGAGCAGAGAGAGGGAAATAGGACCCCGAGACGGGAATCGAACCGTGAACACCAGAGTGCCACATATCCCGTCTTTTGCTCGAACAAGTTCGTTATTTCCCTTGGAGGCATGTGGCTTGCGCACACATATTCGGAACGCATATTGCGCACGCTCACATTTTCCAGGCACTCGTAGTTGAAAACAAGTCACGCGACAAGAACTGACTGATCAGCTTCATGCTTTGTATGGAATATACACATTTCGACAGACTAATTACATTAGCATACTATGAATGTCAGTGGTTACAGGTATCCAGATTAATTCATGTCTTCTTTTGTGTAAAAAAAAAAAAAAAAAGACAAACATGTTTGGAACAATCGAATGATGAGAGAATTCTAAGTTTTGGGCAAACTCTAAGGCCCAGTTTCACAAACAGCGCTTGGATTAAGCCATGACTAGGCCTTAGAAAAATTAGGCTATTTAAGCCACATTTATAAAATGGCTTTAGAAAAATATATTACTGGTGTGCACCTGGAGACAAAAAAATGACACTGATGTATTTTAAGACATGCAACTGCAAGTTATTTTGAGTTGAGACAGCTCAAACATGCAATTTAATCTCGACTAGCCTTAAACCTTGTTTGTGAAACCGGGGGTTAGTCTTTTAAATATTTTAAATATGTCAAGCTTCTGTGATCAACCCATTCTAATGTTTTGTCAGTGAATATTAAATTACTGAAAGAGCTGCAGTTTAATTTGTATTTTTATAAGTATATTGTAGATTTTCAAAGTAACTTCAAAGTAAAGTAATTAGTAATCTAACTACTTTTTACGTTAATTAGTAATGTAATCAGATTACAATTTTCCAGTACTGGTCAGTAATTTGTAATCTATTACTTTTTAAAGTACCTTACCCTACACTGGTGGTAATTCAAAAATGAAATTGACTTGGACATACCACACCTACCATGTTCTTATCATAACATTATCTTTACCAGGCATCACTTCATTTACATAAATTCATAAATCCCCTCACATGGAGAATCCATAGTATTTAAAAGCTATAAATTCAGCCATACTGTCGGCGCCAATAGCCTAGTGGTATTGTGCGCTGACATATGGCACAAATGTGCTCACGGCGACCCGAGTTCGATTCCCGGCTCGAGGTCCTTTGCCGATCCTTCCCCTCTCTCTGCTCCCAATACTTTCCTGTCTAAAACCTCTACTGTCCTATCACAATAAAGGTGAAAACCCCTAAAAACAAAAATAAAAAATAAATAAAAAAAATTCAGACATACTACTGAGCTCACACACACATATCATTAATAATACATACAGAATTATTAATTCAATACAATAAAAAATTATATAATTTCAGATGCATTGTGGTTTTCACTTGACTTCAATCATTTAAAATCAATCATCAATGTTTCCATTTACTCATAACAATGGTTTGCGCTTAGATTGTGTCTTTTTTTAGATTTCACCATGTATAACAATGCAGACACAAATCAAATTCATGTGCACAGGGGTTTCCTCCACAAGATGCATGCTATTTTTTTTCCAAACCCCAGACAATTATATATTGTTAGGTAACACTTTATTATTATAGTCCATTTGAGTATAGTAGACTGTCTGCTTAATATCTGTTGATACTGCTCCTTCAACAGACATTTAACTGACTATAAGAAACTTTGCAAGTACATGCCAACTTACACTAACCCTAACCCCAACCTAACAGTCTACTTATAATCTAATGAGAATTAGTTGACATGTAGATGCAAACGCACCATCAAAGCAAAGTATGGCCTATTGTTTTTGTTAACCAAAAAAGTTAGACAAAATTTTATAATGGCATGCTGGTTTAGAAGGTTATGATGCATGAATGTAAACGATGAGTTTTGATGAATAATTGAATTTTTATAAACTCTTTTCTTAATCATAAGCTCCAAGAACTATGCTCTTAAACAGTTCAGACAGCTCATTATTAAACCATAGTCTCTGATAATTGAACATCCATTCACTATTTAGCAACTTCAAGCTGCATCTCGAGACAAATACAACTGTAAAATTGACTTTAGTGTGCGTGAAGCTGAAGAGGCCGTAGATGTTTCTGCTGTAACATGCTATGACAGATGTACATTATTCTCTCTCTGTGTGTGGGCTACTCGCACAGATAGGAAATCTGTGTAGGTATCAATTCATTCTGTGGGCACTAGATGTTCCTAATGACTCACCAAGTCCATGTGTAATGTGGGACACCCCCGTGTTTTCTCAGTTTTGCGTATTTGTGTTTGTTTCATGCTAGTAGGATCTGCATTAATAGACAAGGGCTGGAGGTGTTGTGTTCAGGACAGATGGTGGCAACCAAAGTCATCCAATGGCCAAGGTTTACTGCGAGTACGTTTACATGGACACCAATAATTCGATTTTAATGCGATTAAAATAATACTCGGATTGAGAGGCTACCATGTAAACATGATTTTTGATTAATTTATTCTGATTAAGGTCATAATCGAACTAAAGAGAAATCGAATTAAGACATGTGGAGTATGCCGATTTTAGTCGCACTATTGAAGTGCAGTACAGACATGTAAACACCTTAATCGAACTATTACAGTCATGTAGGACTTTTCGCCGCGTTTTGCGACAGGATAGTCCACACACACACACACAGTTGTTTGATACTTTTTGCACCTACCGAGTCAGTGAAGACCACAGACACCTGCAACGTGAAATGCGGAGGTTTTTTTTCTTCTATTCAGCATGCGGTATGAACTTTCAATTTTCCAGCAGTTTATAGTTTCATCCAATATCTTGTTTGTCACAGGGGCATGCTTGAAATGTTCCCGAAGGAAAGTGAAAGTGCCAAACTGCAGTTAAAGTCGACAAATTAAAAATGAAACACCCAAAATTACATGAAACTCCAGAGGAAATGCGAATAGAGCAGTGACCCAATTATATTAATCAAATTATTATTATTATATTATGTTTATTATTACAGAGGTGATGTTCTTTAGCCCTACTGACAATGTTCAGGCCACTTGCCTAGATCTGGGCTGTTTATCTGCCTTCAGATCTCCCCGTGTCCGCAATCTGGGTGTCATCCTTGATGAGTCATTGAAACTAGACAAACAGATCAGTTCGGTTATTAGTTCCAGTTTTTATCAACTTCGTTTGCTGTCCAAAGTCAAACATTTCTTAAATCCCACCACTCTAGAGATGGCCGTCCATGCTTTTATTACATCATGGTTAGACTACTGCAATGCACTTTACTGTGGCATTTCAAAATCACAAATTTCCCGCCTTCAGTTGGTCCAAAATGCTGCTGCTAGATTTATTTGTAATAGCAGAAAATATTACCACATTACCCCTCTTCTAAGGGGCCTCTATTGGCTGCCTGTCCAATTCAGAATTGATTTTAAAGTGCTTTTACTGGTATATAAATCCCTCCATAATCTAGCCCCATCCTATCTCTCAGAGCTGCTTCATCCTTACACTCCTGTGAGATCTCTTAGGTCAAGTGATCAAAATCTCCTTTTAGTTCCTCAGTCCAGACTGAAACGTAGAGGGGACAGAGCTTTCTCTGTGGCAGGTCCTCGGTTGTGGAACACCTTGCCCCTTGATATTAGGATGGCTCCATCACTATCTATTTTTAAATCTCTTCTTAAAACTTACCTTTTTAGTTGGCTTTTTAATATTATTTTAATAGTCCTTTCTACTGCTACTTTCTTACATTTTACAGACGTTTCTCTTGTCTTATTTCTATGTTTTGTATTCTGTCTTTTTATTTTTTGACTTGTCTTGTGTACAGCACTTTGGTCAGTCTTGTGACTGTTTTTAAATGTGCTCTATAAATAAATTGAACTTGAAATTATGTGCTATAACATGTAAAACGCGATCATGAAAGGAACATTTAAAAAGCAACTCATGTAAACACCTTAATCTTATTATTGTCTTAATTAGATTAAGGCAAATAATTAGATTACTGATGTCCATGTAAACGTAGTTAATGTTAGAATCAGCATCAGCAAATACATTAAGGCATAATTGAACATCTAGACCACTGATCATCAACTGGCCAAATCCGGCCCGCGACTGGATTCCAAAATTGTGAGGATCAAAAAGAAAATAGTGGTCCACACTATTAAAGCAACTAAAATAACAACAACTGAGTCTCTTGTCAGAATAACCACCATTTATGACTATATTTAGGCTACACTTGTGGACAAATGAGGACAGACTCAGACAGACCATGCGCCGTTAAGCATTTATTGTTTCATTCAGGTTTTAGCGCAAGTGAAGACCGGGTGGGGTGTAGGCGGAGTGCGCGCGACGTGTTTGTGATGAAGAGCAAGCAGGGATGCAGTGGAGAGGGGTGCGCGACGTATTTGAGGAGCGGGAGGGAGACGCGCGATTTCCGGGAGATTATCATTCGTTTGCGGGCATCCGAGAGTCTCTATGCATTTGCGGGAGACTCACAGAACTTCCGGGAGACTTGGGATGTCTGCCTCAGGACTAAAAAAAGGAGGAAAAACTATCTGGCACAACTTAAAATAGCATGGTAAACAGGTCACAAATAATGTTCGCACATCAAATGAAACGTTAAGTGGGCTTGAATTCACATCACAATGCTGAAACGAGCTACTCACAGTGCTTAATCAATGGCTAAAGTTACATTTCTTCTTGTTGACTTAGCCTAATTGAGTTGAGGCAAAATATCTATCACTCCTAGTGGTTGACTGTGGTGTAGGTGATGGGAGCCTGAATCAAATGCCTTCAGTTTTGTAATGAAATTGAAAATGTTAAGACAAAATGAGATTTTTTATTTGATTTTCTTCTTGGGGGTCCGGCCCCCAAGGAGACTGTCTGGTAAAACTCTGGCCCTCTGACAAATATAGTTGATGACCCCTGATCTGGACAGTTGTTTTCACATAATAAAGCCTGACAGGCTCACTAAGACTAAAAGGCTTTAAAATTTTTTTTTTAAATTGGCAAGGTTTACAATTATCCCACTTATTACGCTACTTGCTACTAAAGTACAACATAAATCATGAAACACAGAGATATAACATAAACATAAAACACATAAATGTCAGCTGTAATAACTTACTGACTCTTTAATAAAATGTAAAAGCTTGCAGAAAGAGGAACGACTGAATGTAGCCCACACTAACACCTGACACCAAACAGTGAAGAACAGCAGTGTGACATAAGCTCACTAATGGACAAGATGAAACATACCTTGGGATGTCATGACTTAATCAAAAAGTGACTTAATCAATAAAGTACATCCGGGAAGTTGTTATCACAGAATTAATCCCTACAGACTTATTGGCAGCCAAACGTGACACGGAGAGCTGTTGTATAAGACCGAAGGGCTTTATTTTGTGAGACAGAAGCTTTAAGCTGATATTATTATTATTCATATTTTGAATTCATATACTATTCATTGACAGGATAGTGCCAAAAAGTAAAAACACGGTCAAAAACCATGGTGTGACATACAAGCAAATACATATGAATAGAGTTGGGTACCAAAACCCGGTGCCATATTACCTACATAACCGGTATGCACTGGACTGAATCAGCTTATGAATTTCGGTGCCACTGGTGCTGCAACAAAGACGTAAGAAGCATCAAGGGGTACATTAAATGCACACATAGATACACGTTGTGTCACACTATCTCTAAACATTTAATTCTAAACAACTTTAAGGAATATGGACACCGTCAGCGACGTCAGGTGTTTGTTCTTGCTGCTCAGGCAACGGTTGCAGTACAGCACATCCGGTGAGCGCCTCCCTTGAGATTCATCAACAAATTTGCTTAAACTATGCGTTCTAAAGTATGGCTATATTTTACAAGCAAGGATTCTGACACACCAACGTGAAGCAGATGCTTTAAAAAAGTTGCATGTAAGAGGGGAAACAAATTTGAAAAGTTTGAGGGCTCATGGAATCAACTTATCAAATCAAATCAAATCACTTTTATTGTCACATCATCAGCAGCACGTGTGTTATGATGAGTGAAAAACTCACGTGCTAGGTCTAGCTATATCATGCAAAGTTATTTGTTGATAGTGATGTTCAGACATTCCTGGCTGTGGTGAGATCGACGAAACATTCATAAGGTAAGTTGTGTATAGAAATATGTTTTTATATTGAATTGCAGATTTAAAATACATACAGTATACAATAGGGTTTCATAATTTCACGGGTTGTAAACCTTTTATTCATTAAACACCCCATATAAAACCCCAAAATAAGGGTACTATTATTATTGCACTTACTCATGTGTTTGCAGGTTGCATTAGGTTGTCACCACCCTTGTATAATTCTTTATATGTATACAATACTTAAAGAAAAGTACATCGTAAAGTCAATATACTTACACGGTACTTTGCGTGTTTAGTATATTATTGTTACCCCCTTATCACCCAAACATTATGGTTTGTTCATTTGCAATTTATAGAAAAGTACATTGTAAAGTCAGTATACTTACACAGTACTTTGCGTATTGAATATCCTATTGTTACCCCCTTATTACCCAAACATTAGGGTTTGTTCCTTTGCAATTTATAGAAAAGTACACCATAAATTCAATATACTTACGCGGTACTTTTAGTGTTGAATATCTGGTTGTTACCCCCTTATTACCCAAGCATTACAGTTTTTTCCCTTATACCTACACATACATTCATTATATTTATACTTAAAGTACACCGTTATTTCACTGTACTTACACGGTACTTTGTGGGTTGTAAAAGAAAGCGTTACCATGTTCTTACCCCTGGTGGAGGAGTATAAGTATCTTGGGGTTTTATTCACAAATTAGGAAAGGCTGGAACGTGAGATTGACAAGTGGATTGGTGCAGCAGCAGCAGTAATGCGGTCGATGTATCGATCCATTGTGGTAAAGAAGGAGCTGAGCCGAAAGGCAAAGCTCTCGATTTACCAGTTACTCTACGTTCCTACTCTCACCTATGGTCATGAGTTTTGGGTCATGACCGAAAGGACAAGGTCTCGGATACAAGCAACCAAAATGAGTTTCCTTCGCAGGGTGGCAGGGCACACCCTTATACAGTAGATATACAGTGAAGAGCTGTACCACCCTGGAGGAGCTCGGAGTAGAGCCGCTGCTCCTCCACATCGAGAGAAGTCAGCTGAGGTGGCTCGGGCATCTGTTTTAGATGCCTCCTGGACGCCTACCATGGCCTCGGGGAAGACCCAGGACACGCTGGAGGGACTATGTCTCTCGTCTGGCTTGGGAACGCTTCGGGATCCCCCCAGAGGAGCTGGAGGAAATGTCTGGGGAGAGGGAAGTCTGGGGTTCTCTCTTAAAACTGCTGCCCCTGCGACCCGTCCCCGGAAAAGCGGACGAAAATGAGAATTAAAATATTTTTATTTTTGTCAAATAAAAGATTTTTCTAGAGTCATGCACCATAATTTCATGGCTCAAAAGTATCGGTTCAGGCACCGTTTTGGCACAGGTACAGATTAAAAGTAGTGATTTAGTATCGAAATAACCCCAAACCATACTCAACGCGAATGCGTCAGACCGGAAACGCAGGGTCATGCATCAGATTTCGCAGGTTGCTGCAGTGCAAAGTTCAAACTTGGTGAACTCTGACCTGCAAAATCGCAACACTTGACTGCGTGAGACCAATCCAGGATCAAAACATGACCTCTCTGAACAGAAATTTAAAACATGGAGCAATGTCTCACTTGTTTAATCCCGCCCCTTTTCGCAGCGCCGTGCGACAGAATTTCGCAAGCTCAAACTCTAGTGTGACCGCGCCTTTAAGAGGCAAAGTGGAGTGGACCGGGGTTTGAGTCCAGTGAGGGATGGTGCCAGTAACCAGGTAAAACAAAACCCTCCAAAAAGCAGCATGAGGTTGCGGTAGAAGCATTTTTCAGTTAAACAATTAATCCATGCAAGTTAATCCATTGTTTTTGTTTTTATTTGCTAATCTTTAAAGTCTGACCATTTGTTTCTGTCCCTGGAACGTTAACCACGCCACTCTTACTGTTAGTTTGCAATGAGAGAATGATGCAGAAATGAAAGCTCCAGCCCCTACTCAATATTCAGTTTTAGTTTGAAGCACATCAACATACTAATATAAAGGCTCAGCAGATTTCGGTTCACATCAACTTTAAAGTGCCTGTAGCCGGTCTCTTGCATTTTATGAATCCCTAAAGCTCACACTTTGAGCTAAAACAGTAAACCTACATCTTGGATGACCTGAGGGTGAGTAAACTAATAGTAAAATCTTTTTTTTTTTGCATATGCTTCCTTGTACTGTATTAAACAGGAGACGTTTCTGGTAAATAAAGCCATGTCATAAATCACCTGGGTGGTTTTGAATGCTCAGCTATGTCTAAACCATGATTGCACATTCCTCACAAAGGCCACAGGTGTGACTAATGGCCTATCACTGACCATGTGTGTGTTCAGATTGAATGACAATAGCTGCTTAATCGTCTTGTAATGTGTTGAATAGTTTGTGACGCTGTGTTTGCTCTGTGCAGGTGCGGCGGCTCAAGGGAGGGTGTGAAAACACACAGGTGAGAAAGGGAATACCATTGATTGTGTGAAAATGCCCTCCATAACACTGATCATCAAAACGGGCATCACATGATTTCCTCAGGCCCACGCTGACATCTGCATTCATTGTTGTAGGATTTTGTGACAAAGACACAGTGTTATGGTTGGTAATCTAACATAACACAAGAGCATATGCTGCAGCCCCATGTTTGTGGAATTTACTGTGCTCCTGTTACTCACCTGAAATGCCTCCGTCATCTGTTCAGTCTTGGACCACGATTACACACACGCACACACACACACACACACACCTGTGCTGCTGAAGTGACAGATTGACCACCTGTCCCTGTGAGTGGGTGGGAACAGTCTGACTGAGGCAGATTGTGAGTGGGCGCAGAGATGACTGACGCATCCTATGACCAATCTGTAAACAGATTCTGCACACTGAAAGCTCTGGCACTGCACTGAGGGTGATACCTGGAGAAGACGTCTGTTAGAGCAGAAATTCACCATTTGAAATTAAAATGTCTAGAGCCAATCATCAATATAATATAATCTATAAATAATTAGCATTCATATAATGTGAATAAATTTTCAATAGAAAAGACTATTTTGACTTAGACACCCGGGGACTTAAAGTTGCTTTATTAGATACAACATATACCCCCGGTTTCACAAACAAGGTTTAAGGCTAGTCTTGGATTAAATTGCATGCTTGAGCTGTCTCAACTGAAAATAACTTGCAGTGAGATGTCTTAAAATAAGTCAGTGTCATGTTTTGTCTACAGGTGCACACCAGTAATGTATTTTTCTAAGGCTGTTTTTATAAATGTGGCTTAAATAGCCTAATTTAACTAAGGTCTATTCCTGGTTTAAGCTAAACCCTGTTTGTGAAACTGGGCCCTAGTGACCTATGTCACCTTTCTCACAGCTTATAGACTAATTTCATGCAGTTGCCATTTCAAAAGGAGGTCGAGCCTTCTCATTTATGGCCCCTAAACTCTGAAATAGCCTTCCTGATAATGTCCGAGGCTCAGACACACTCTCGCTCTTCAAAACTAGATTAAAGACCTATCTTTTTAGCAAAGCATACACTCAGTGCATTACATAGCGGTATGACGCATGATGTGCCCCACACATGATTTTGGTTCTGGTTTATATACACTATGAACAGCAGCTACGCTAATTATTCTCCTTATTCTGTATTTCCACCTGGGGGTACTCATCTCGAGGCCCTCAGACTATGCAGTGCCACTGACGCGATCCGAGACCAGCGACGAGATGATCCCAGGGTTTTCTGGACCAGGCCGTATCCTGAGCAGCTGCTGTGGTGGTCATCATGGAGTGAGAGCATGACTGACTCCTGTGATGCTCCAAGGACAGACGAGTCTTCGCTAAGGTCCAGCTTCCTGCGCCTAGACTGCAGCTCTGCACAAGACGTTTGGCCATAGGGGAAATGGTCGTGCCCAACTGAGCCAGGTTTCTCTTGAGGTTTTTTTAAATCTTTGCTTTCGCCAATTGGTGAAGTTTTTTCCTCGCCGCTGTCGCCACTGGCTTGCATGGTTCGGGATCTGTAGAGCTGCGCATCGATGGATTTGCTCTTCAGTGTTTGGACTCTCAGTAGTGATTATTAACCCACACTGAACTGAGCTAAACTGAACTGAACTTAATCTCTGAAAACTGAACTGACACTGTTTCAATTCACTATAACCTTCCATGTGAAGTTGCTTTGACACAATCTACATTGTATAAGCGCTATACAAATAAAGATGAATTGAATTGAATTGAATTAAAAGCAAAAGTGAGGCTGCGGTGGGAAGAAACCCAGAAATATCACCTGGAGTCACACAGGTACCTGGCTGAATATCTCTTCAGGGAAGAGAAAGTGACACAAACTTATCATTTCATCGCTTTCCAAGTGATCTGAAGGTCCGTTCTGAGTGAATAGTGAAAATAAAAAGGGATATTTGACCTAATTTTCAGCTAAGTCAAGGGAAATGGCACTAGTTAGCTAACATTTTCTTTCCCAAACACACGTTTTAGATGCCATTTATCAAACTCAAGTTAATGAACTGATTCTTTCACTATATTAGATTTGTCGCGATACTTACTTTTGGTACTGAAATTTTGAAAAACAGGTCTGCTACAGGGTCTGCTACAGAGGACTGCATTGTTTTATCGGTTACATAGGCTGAAGCAGGGAACCAACCCTACGGTGTTTGCCTGGTGCCATGAATTGAAGCCTAGGACACTTAAGCGTATAACTCTTAAAGAGATTATGATTTTGTTTGACGCCTAATATGCTTTTAATTGTTTAAATGAAACTTAACTGAATGATATTAAAGTGATGTTTACACCATATCTGCACTTTGAAATTGCGGCAACAGCTGAAGGTTTATAGTCCACAGCATGTTGTCGCAATGTTTACAGTGCTGATCCTATACTTCTTCCCACCGCAGACTCGCTTTCGTTTTTTAAAATGGCAGCCGCGTGAAATAAGCGTATATAGTCCAATTTAAATATGTGATCTCTAACACAGAACAAAACCTGTTCTGGAGCAGATTAGCCATGTCTTGTAGGTTACCATGATGACCAAACCCATTAAAAATTGACCACCATCTTGAACCTAATAAATACAGCAAGTTGGCTCAAACTAAACGTGAACTTATCTGGGTAAAAACCCAAACTGTCTTTGTACAACAGGCCTCAGAGTCAGGACGACAAATACAGAAACATAATCAAAACTTTAACAAAAGCTTCAGTTTTCCCAGAGAAACACAGACAATGAGCAGATCACAGCGCAACACTTTTAAGGTATTATGAGCATTGATTCAGCATGTTCAGTCTGCAAAAACGGAATGCTCTGACAAAAGCCAATAGACATTTACAGCGGTAACACGCAGATCCGACAAAACCAACAAAGTGTCTGTTGGTGCAGTATAAATTGCCCTTGAATGTCTTGGTCCTCTCATCTTCCACTATTGTCACTCCTTTTGTGCAACTGGAGCTCTCTGTGGGACTTGCGAGACTGTTGTAGCATACAGGTAACACTCATTAAATAAAGCATGGTGAATGTGAATCACACTGATACTGGTGAATCAAGCAAGGTTATTTAAAAACAACAGAGACATATTAAAGTGCCCCTATTAAGGATTTTTGAAAATGACCTTTCATGCAGTGTGTAAAGCAGCTGTAAAGGTATACTTCAAACAAAGTTCTTTTACATTTTTTGTTTAAGGGAAAAGACGTTTGACTAGGCTGATTGATTGTATACTGTTTTCGCACACTCCAACACCTCCACGCTGCAATAGGAAGGGTTGTAAATGTGTCATGCTTCTCGCGTGCACTCTTAAACCCAACAATGGTGGCTGAGAGAGAAGAACGGTTTTATAAACATCTGTCAAACAGCCTTCTCCACTAGAGGCATCACTGCAGTGCATCACATCTTTATGTTGTTTTCTATTAGCTGTGGACAGACAGTGAATGGTGCCATCGGTGCATGCAAACTTATAGAAAAGATGTGGCATGACGAGGTGGGGTTCTCATTCGGTGTGATACCCCCTTAGAGTCTTTAAAATTTCTCTGTGAGCAATCGTACATGTGGCATGTGTTGTTGTTATGGATGTTGATCTTCTGTCTGACCCCATAGAATAAAAACAAATTAGGGGGAAATAATCGCACGTCAGAGAAGGTAGAATTCCAGAACAAACCCTACTGACAAATGGTAGCTCAACATTGATCAGGAGCCAAACTGAACTCCCCCAAAAGCTCACTTTGGAAGACTTTAAAGTTTTGTCATTCATAATAATTATCCCTTCACCCTATAACAAGCCTCGTCCTTACTCGGGGCCTGGCTCTGCTCTGCTTTCATCTTCAGGCAGGATTTGCCAGCTCATCCAGAGACCTGCATCATAGATGGAGCTAATGCCAAAAGACTTCATGAAAGGACAGTAACTGAACTTTTATCCAAACAATTCACTATAAAATGTTAAAACGTTTATTTGCACTGCTAAGTCTTTCTGGTAGAACATTGTATCGGACAGATTTTGTTTGAAATTATGTCATTTGTTCAATGACAATTATACCAGGGCCTTTAAAACTTTACTTTTAAAACTGCACCATGCATAAAGTTACTGATTCTCAAAAAGAAAGAGTTGACTCAGAGTCATTAAAATAAGTCCATCTCCAAACAAACCTTTAGCTGAGTGAAACATTTCCCTCCACTTGCACCCCCTCCCTCAAACACTAGCAGATTGTGGGGGATAGGATTGCATCACGTTGTCAAGATGTTGTGATCTGCACTGAAGGGAAATCAGTTTTATTTACTGCCCAAAGACAAGGCTAAGCGAAGTAATGATTAAAGTATAGCTTTAAACAGTGTAGCCCCAACCTTGTGCTGTGTTCCCATCATTTTACTGATGACTGCTAAAGCAACCTATTCTACAATCTACAATGCAGGATTTACAGGCTGGTTTTCATAAAAGGAAGGATCATTACCAAAGAATATATACATGGGGCTTTGTCAGACCTTGACAGAGGCTTTGTCAGTACCCAGTTTATTTGGACCAAGTTCTTCCTTAGAATCACAACCTGTAAGTGTGATTAAAATGGTGGCCTTCTTGCATACCTGCCAACATTTGGTTCGTAAATTCCGGGAGACCACCCGGGGGGGGGGTTACGTCATACGCTAATTTGCATATTACTGACGTCATCGCGTTCTACCATTTCTGTTTGTTTAACAGCCTATGGTAAATAAATGGGGTATTTTATATTCGCACTACGCTTTATGTAAGCTTGTCAATTTAACTAAATGTATTGCTGTTTGAATACAGTATATCATTATAGATGAGTAGGGAATTTGCAGTAATCTCTCAGACGTAATATACTCAGACAAGTTCTGAAACTCTCCCTTAAACATCTCTGATTGTGCAAAAAGATTAAACGGTCAAATTAAATTGTTAAAATAAAGGAGAAGCAGATCGGGTTGACTGTACAAGGGAAATACCTTCAAACTGCCACCTGTTCTAAATCATTTGCCGTCAGTATGCTGAGAGGTGCTCTGCTCTCAGGCTGCAGGGGAGGCTCGTTGAGAAGAGTAGGGATGGTACAGTAATGGACAAATGACAGTATATAAAAATCGCCAGTAACACACAAAAAAGTCGCTAGATTTGTCGCTAGTCGCTTTTTTGAAAGTTTGTCGCTAAATTGGCAACACTAGCGCAAACTGAAGAGCGGGGAGCGGGAGGAGTGAGAGGATTAGGGAGATGGGGGCGCGCGAACTGTAGCGCGCGACCGTCACCGGAAGAGCACAAGCGCCAAGTTTCAGCCCGGACTGTACCAAAATGCTGAGGAGCGGGGGGCGGGGGAATTCCGGGAGTTTACCGGGAGACAGACCAATAGGGGAGACGGGTCTGAAATACGGGAGACTCCCGGGAAAAACGGGAGTGTTGGCAGGTATGCCTTCTTGTTTTCTCTAGCATGCAAAATATGTATTTATTAGCGCAGCTTGTAGGTCTGTGGTTAACCAGCTTAAAGGTGCAGTATGTAAGTTTGACACCCAGTGGTTGAACTAGGTATTGCACTCCTGGATCATAATAAAAGTACGCTGGGATGCCAGATTGTGTACAGGAGCGAGTGATTTAAACTGTGTTCTAAATAAAAGCAACGACACGCGATAGAGGGAATATTTTCCATATTAAAAGGAGTTTTTGTCCTAACCAACACCTCGAATTGATATATTAGAAATGGCTTCTATTTCTCACAGCTGAACAACAGAAATCTATGACAGCTAGATCACCTCAGGTAAGCCTTGTGTGCTTTATTCTGTGCTAAATGCTAACAATGCGAGTTTGAATGCATTTTACATGGCATTTGTTGCCATATACTGAAAGCAGAAAGTTCACCTCAGATCTGGAAAATACAATAAACCGTCTGAAATTGAACTTTAGAACTAAACACATATGAGTGATTCAGCATCTACATTGATGTTAAAGTGGGTTAACATGTATTAAATAGATTCTAAACCTTACCGTTTCGTGAGCGAGTGCATATTCTGTGCTTCTGAAAGGCTGTATTTACATTTCTGCCGTGTTTCGTCTGGTGCAAACAGCCAAATAGCTGATCACTGCCTCTCTCGTCACAGCGTGTTGTTAGGACACGCGGTTACAATGTAACCTGCTCACCTAATGTTTACGTTCGTAATATTTATGTAATTTGCTAATTAATAACCTCATGTGGAACTGCATCTGTCTCCCATACTGTTCTTTTCGGTCACGGACGCATGCTTTCAGAGTCTTTCTGAATGAATGAATGAAATGCGCTGTTTTCCAACAAGGCAACCCAGGGTGCTGACATATAATTGGCTAAACTGGCATCGTGCATATGAAATTTATCTAAACAAAGACAGCATTTCGGCACGGAAAACCCATTTTCAAAGCAGAATATCTGACTTCAGCATTGTTTTTCAGTTAAACAAGTATGTTCACTTGGGATGTTTCTTAAATATCTGCACACATATTATGGTATTTTTATGCTTTAGAAGAGTCAAAAACTTACATACAGCACCTTTAAAGGGATAGTCATGGCTTTAGGTGACACACTGAGGTCTTGTGAAGCGAAATGAATGGTCAGTGTAAGCAATTGAACATTATTTAAATTATTAGTAGCTTTAATCCACAGCCTGGTCGAACAGATGTTTATGCATATGCTAATGTAGTCCGATTGATTGTAGTCCACATTTAATGACGAACACCCAGAGCAATTATTTAGCTCCATTGTGCCAATCCCTGTTTCTGGAGATCTACCTTCCGTTTAGCTGCAACTTTAGATCCAACTCTCCTGTCTTTAATGACCAAGTGCACCTTCAGATCCTACTTAGTATGTCATCGGGAGCCATGACTTGTGATCGTTGTGATGTGTTTGTATGTGTTTATTTTTAACCTGTCACCATTCACTGCCATTATATGAATCACCAAGAACCCCGGCTTCAGCTAAAAAAAGTCACCTACATCTTGGATGTACCATAGCTGCTTGCTTCAACACTTGTTAAGCTGTTTTGACATATGTTGCATGCAGTAAACCAATCACAACACACTGGGTCATCACACCAATCAAAACAGATTAGCGTTACACTGAACAAATCATATAGGAAGTATCTGGGATATATAGGGAAAAAAAAAACTGCACATAAGACAATGAAAGTGTTTTGTGACCTTGCATGCATGTCAGCCTGTTATTGGGGTTTCCCCCAAAAAATAAATAAAATAATAAACTTTTTATAATCCGTAATAGGGGCACTTAAAAACTATTAATTTTGGTTGTGTCTATTGAGAAAATAAAATGAAATATTACTGCAAAATATACACATACATTTCTAAATGTACAATCAGGTCCATAAATATTTGGACATTGACAAATTCTAACATGTTTGGCTCTATACACTAACACAATGGATTGGAAATGAAACTGATAAGATGTGCTTTAACTGCAGACTGTCAGCTTTAATTTGAAGGTTTTTGCATCCAAATCAGGTGAACGCTGTAGGAATTACAACAGTTTGCATATGTGCCTCCCACTTGTTAAGGGACCAAAAGTAATGGGACAGAATAATAATCACAAATCAAACTTTCACTTTTTAACACTTGGTTGTAAATCCTTTGCAGTTAATTACAGCCTGAAATCTGGAATGCATATACATCACCAGACGCTGGGTTTCATCCCTGGTGGTGCTCTGTCAGGCCTCTACAGCAACTGTCTTCAGTTCCTGCTTGTTCTTGGGGCATTTTCCCTTGAGTATTGTCTTCAGCAAGTGAAATGCATGCTCAATTGAATTCAGTTCAGGTGATTGACTTGGTCATTACATAACATTCCACTTCTTTCCTTTCAAAAACTCTTTGGTTGCTTTTGCAATATGCTTTGGGTCATTCTCCATCTGCACTATGAAGCGCCGTCCAATGAGTTCTAAAGCATTTGGCTGAATGTGAGCAGAAAATATTGCCCGAAACACTTCAGAATTCATCCTACTGCTTTTGTCAGCAATCGCATCATCAATAAACACAAGAGAACTAGTAACATGCCCACGCCATGACACTACCACCACTATGCTTTACTGCTTAGGATCATAAGCAGTTCCTTTCCTTCTCCATACTCTTCTCTTCCCATCACTCTGGTACAAGTTGATCTTGGTCTCATCTGTCCATAGGATGTTGTTCAAGCACTGTGAAGGCTTTTTTTTAGAACTCTAATCTGGTCTTCCTGTTTTTGAGGCTCACTAATGGTTTACATCTTGTGGTGAACCCTCTGTATTCACTCTGGTGTAGTCTTCTCTTGATTCGTGACTTTGACACACATACACCTACCTCCTGGAGAATGTTCTTGATGTGTTGTAAACTGTTGTGAAGGGTGTTTTCTTCACCAGGAAAAGAATTCTTCGGTCGTCCACCACAGTTGTTTCCGTGGTCTTCAGGGTCTTTTGGTGTTGCTAAGCTCACTGGTGCGTTCTTTCTTTTAAAAAATGTTCCAAACATTTGTTTTTGCGAGGTCTAATGTTTTTGCCATATCGCTGTTGGGTTTGTGTTGTTTTTTCAGTCTAATGATGGCTTGCTTGACTGATAGTGACAGCTCTTTGGATCTCATCTTGTGAGTTCACAGTAACAGATTCCAAATGCAAATAGCGCACTTGAAATGAACTCATTATAATTGGGATAATGATGGAATAACACACATCTGGTCATGGAAAAGCTTAGAAGCCAATTGTCCCATTAAATTTGGTCCCTTAACAAGCGGGAGGCACATATGCAAACTGTTGTAAATCCTACACCATTCACCTGATTTGGATGTAAATACCCTCAAATTAAAGCTGACAGTCTGCAGTTAAAGCACATCTTGTTCGTGCAAATCCCTTGTGTTGGTGTATAGAGCCAAAAATGTTAGAATTGTGTCTATATCATAATATTCATGGACCTGACTGTATAGTGAGAGTGTAGAGAGATCAACTTGATTCTGTATTTTTAGAGTGGGCGGAGCTGAAGTTCTATTTTGGCACAAGTTTGTGTACTGTGACCGGTGGATTGGTGGAATTTTCTGTACAATGTTATGGGTGACACAAACACTGTACATTTATAAAGTGTGCTTCACACATGTAAGTGTGCTTGACAAACCACCTGTAAAAACACTTTCTCTCGCGTTCAAAAAAAACTCTAGCACTCTTACTCTAGCCCTAAATTCTTTGCGTACAAACAAATTACTTTGTTTAACTAGCACTTCTTGTGTGTATTGCGTCTTCTTGTTGAATTGATGAACGCCTCCTCAATTTTAAGTCACTTTGGTCAAAAGTGTGTGCTAAATGCAAATGCAATGTAGTTTTACAACACAAACTGAGATATTAAACAGCTGTTTTAAAAATAAGTTGAATTAATCCATCAACAACTTCAACATGGCTGTCTTTAAAAGTTTATTAGCTGATTTTAAAAGATGTTTTAATTCAGAATAATGACGGTGCCCATTTTATGCATTTAAGAGCAGTACAAAAAAACTCTGCTGCAGACAAAGAGGAAAGGATATGTGATGTAGCTTATTTTGAATTATCATTAATTAAAGAAAAAAGCACTTTGCAGTCAGAAGTTGTAGCTGACTGAGCCAATGCTAACTATACCTGGCGCCATGAGTGTGACAGGAACAGCACTCTCATAAATTAATCTCATAAACAAAATCCACAATGTCAGCCACTAGATCTATAACGCCGTCAACATGACAGGCACTTTTTGTCTTTAGCCTCTCCAGAACTTTGTAGCAGCCTGACATCCAACCCACTCAACTCAAGTTAACTTTACTGAAAAGTTTCTGTGACGCTGACATGTTGAATTCCTCCTGGTATCCAGTGATGCAGAGTTTCCACCCTTCAACTCATGAATCTGCTTGTAGACAAAACAAGCATGAAACAGGTGAAAACATCCAAGTGTAACAGAGGCCAGCTACTGAAGTGCTGTGCAAGTAAACCTCACTCCTCTGACCTCTAAAAGGTGCTCTAGTGACAGATACTAGAGGTCATGGTCTTTAGCCTTCTTGTTAGAGCAACTGAGATAATACAATTTATGTTTACAACAGAAAGACAATGGAAATGTGGCGATTTGGTGCCGTGACCCAGATGGGAGTGAGGTTTAGGGGGGTAGGTGTAACAGAGGCCAGCTAGTGAAGTGCTGTACAGGTAAATCTCACTCCTCTGACCTCTTAAGCCTGTTTCACACTGCAAGCATGAGCAGCACATGTTTTTTTCGGCAACCATATTAACAGATCAGAGCAGGGGTGCCCAAACTCGGTCCTGGAGGGCCGGTGTCCTGCAAAGTTTAGTTCCAACCCCAATCAGACACACCTGGGCTAGCTAATCAAGCTCTTATTAGGCTTTCTAGAAGCATCCATGCAGGTGTGTTGAGGCAAGTTGGAGCTAAAATCTGCAGGACACCGGCCCTCCAGGACCGAGTTTGGACAACCCTGGATTAGAGCTTTCATACTGCATGCAGAAGCAGTGCGTCAGAGCGAGGCGTGTGCGCCGCTAAAGCAGCAGTGCTGCAATAGTTTCGCCGCTGGGTCTATTTTTGCCGCGCTGCTCACCCTCAGTTGAAGTGACAGTGCATTGATAATGACCAAAAACACATTCAATGACAGTAAAAAGTAGCAATACTACCCAATAAATGCATCAATAGTATCCACTGATTTTGCTTAGTGCACACTAGTTTGATCATGTATAAATATTATTATAACTATAGGCCCACATCATCCTGACAATCAAAAACAAAATGACATGATATCACAGGTGATTGTCTTCTGACAGAGTGCACCTTAAAAGACATGAATGACACTCCTCATAGAGCATGAGAAGCAAACATTTCTTTAGGATCTATATAATTTGTAAAATAAAGACTTGCAGGTTAAGGAAACAGCATAGGAGGAAGTTGCCGTTGGTCTTTGTTGCAGATTTATTAGCAGAATTATTAGCCACCCTAAATGATTAGCCCCCTTGTTTATTTTTCCCCCCAATTTCTGTTTCAACACATTTCTAAACATAATAGTTTAATAAACTCATTTCTAATAACTGATTTATTTTATCTTTGTCATGATGACAGTAAATAATATTTTACTAGATATTTTTCAAGACACTTCTATACAGCTTAAAGTGACATGTAAGGGCGTAACTAGGTAAATTAGGTTAACTAGGCAGGTTAGGGTAATTAGGCAAGTTATTGTATAATGATGGTTTGTTCTGTAGACGATCAAAAAAAATATAGCTTAAAGAGGCTAATAATTTTGACCTTAAAATGGTATCTAAAAAATTTAAAACTGCTTTTATTCTAGCCAAAATAAAACAAATAAGACTTTCTCCAGAAGAAAAAATATTATCAGGCATACTGTCAAAATTTCCTTGCTCTCTTAAACATCATTTGGGAAATATTTAAAAAAGACAAAAAAATTCAAAGGGGGGCTAATAATTCTGACTCCAACTGTAGATGGATAGATGGATGGATGGATGGATGGATGGATGGATGGATGGATGGATGGATGGATGGATGGATGGATGGATGGATGGATGGATGGATGGATGGATGGATAGATAGATAGATAGATAGATAGATAGATAGATAGATAGATAGATAGATAACTAGATAGAATAAACAGAGATAGATTAATCTGTGCAAAAGCTGCCAATCCAATGTGCACTGCTGACGCAGCTGGTGTGAAAGGCAAACGCCTGCGCGTTGTTTCTGCTCTCAATACGCTCTGCACACGCACTGTTCATGCTCTGCTCGCTCTTGCGGTGTGAAACAGGCGTAAAAGGTGCTCTAGCGACAAACGTTAGAGACCATGGTCTTTATCCTCCTTGTTAGAGCAACCGACTCCCATGTGAAGAGTTGCCGCTTTGAGCTCGGAGAGGGTTTGGTTTTTACACAAGGGTTTTGTTAAGTACTTGCTTACTCCGGAACATGTAATCTGTATGCACACAAATCACATTTTTTTGTTTTACACAGAGAAGTTAATGAACTGATTTCTGTTTATGACGGTTTAATTGTTTAAAAGTTTGTGTTTGTGCAAATTAATGATCAACTCAGCTGTTTTGGGTGCTGTGTGAACTGCCCCTTAAACAATTTGACATTATGAAGTTATTAAAATGATCATTTTTGACATCATATTCTTGCACAAAACTTCATTTACTTTTTACATACCTGCAAACTTCAGACTGCTAAAATAACATTCAAAACATAAGTTTTAAGAATAATTAAATTGTTTTATAAAATGCTTCACATTAAGCCTAATAAATGATTATGTACACTGGTTACATTCATAGACAATATCCTGTCATAAGAGAAAACAAACATTTTAGGAATCTGTCAAAAACATGTTCAAAATTTTTAAAAGTATTGTTGTTTACTGGGCAAAACTGAAACAACTAATTAGTTTTTCTGAACTCAAATGTAAGCCAGTACATTTAACCTCTCAATAGTCAGAAAGTAATTAAGCGTAACATTCAACCATTAAAACATGTTTATTTTGTTAAGGCCTGGAAGTAAATAAGCGGGCATCTCAAAACAAATGTTCAGCTTTTCTTGTCAAACTTTTATGTATCATCATAATTAGATTTTAACATTAGAAATACTACCACACTGGCTCAGTGGTTAGGACTGTCGCACAGGGCATCCGCTGCATGAAACATATGGCAGAATAGTTGGCAGTTCATTCCGCTGTGGCAACCCCTTAAATTAATGGAAATTTAATGAATGACTGAAATGTTATTATTTTTGTTTTATGTGCGCACAAAAATGTTCTCGTAATTTACAGTCTGATTGTGACTGAAGACACATTTTGAGGATCTTTTAATCATCTATAGAGGATGAGGGAGCTCTCAGATTTAACCTACTTTAATTTATATTTCAAAGACGAATGAATGAATAAATGAATGAATGAATGGAGTTTGTAGTGACTTGATGGTGAGTAATAAATGACATAAATTTTTAATTTTGAGTGAACTAACAGACACTAAATCTTAAAGAGGTCTAATAAGGAGTAGCCTAACTATGTTTTAAAATGTCAAGAAAACATTTGTGATGGGGTAAAGTTACTAAAAGTTAAACTGTGGTTGGTGTTAACTTAAAGCTGTTTTATCCCCCAGCAACAGATGTAAAACCATGAAAATCTTTGAAAGGTGAGATTTTTAATCATCTGAATTGGAGAGGAGTAGAACATGAGTAAAGGACGAGCTGTCTGGCAAAGACCAGATGTCCTATGAGTCAGATGAGCAAATGAGAGCTGTGAAAAGTGGAAAAAAAGAGGTAGAAAAGAGAGAAACTGATAGATTGAGAGAGAGCTAAGGAAGGAAGGAAGGGGAAGAGAAGGTGACTAAGTTGAGACACCATGTGGAGGCAGAAGCTCTACTGATGATTCACCGCGGGAAGGAGAACAGCGGCTGCTGCCCTCCAGCGGCCATCTTACACATCAGCACATAAACACGAATATAAACACTGCTCTTTTTCTCTACCGTTTTTATTCAGATGAGTGAAACACTTTCAGTTACAAAAATGACTTTAAATGAACACACTGTACAATGAACAACGAGTTATTTGTCAACTATTTTTGGTTTCAGAGATAATTACACCGAAAGGCTAACCTGTCACCATAGGGAGGAAAAGAGAGACACAGAGAACAGAAAAGAAGGACTGCTCGACTCAAGGGAGAAGTAAGAGGGACGATGGAAAGGGTAAAAAACATGACAAGGTACATCAACAAGCAAAACAGACGCACGCACATATTCACACCGCCAAAATAACCGCATTTCTGACCAGAGTGTAAAATACGTTCACGCGCGCGAACATAAGCAGTGACGCACCCGGCCGCGCGCGCTCTTTTACGCACAGAGTGAGCAGTGAATGAAATCTGGGAAAACATTCAGGGGACAGATTTTAAAAAAAAATAAGAGAGAGAGAGAGTCAAAGCATAAAAATCATCACAGACATACCAAGTATTTTCTGTATGATCATCATCATCATCCCCATGAAGATTCCCCCAAATAATGAACAATTAAACTATACATTTTCTTTATTATCTGCTTTGGATAGTTGAGGTTATACCTTCAGAAACTGGGTTGCTAGGTGACCAGAGACGAAATAAAACAGCTGAGGATGTGGTGTTCGTGGAGCTCTTTGGTTTAACTAGACGCGTTTAAGTTCTTTGCTATTCTTAAAAATCTTTTAAACACCTTTGGACTGAAGCTGGTATATTTTTCATCTTTTTTTTTTACGAGAAATGCACAGACAAAGCTAGCATAAAAACAACCAGAGAGAAAAATGAGGATGAAAATAGCCTACTCATATTTGCAGTTCTATCAGTCAGGCCCTTTTCAGATGCTAAGATTTATGTTTTCTGGTACTTTTACACCCTTCTCCGATTGTTAATAATTAATTTATAAAGTGAACGCCAATGCGAATCAACGAAGGATTGTGAGCAGGGTTTTAGGGAGTGTGTGTGTTGTGTTCGCCCTCAGACTGGCGTGTTGCTTTGGTATCATTTCTCTGGAGATTCACGCCATTGAGAGACTTGCACTTTGAACACGCTCCCTTACGCTGCTGTTAACTTGCATATCAACGTCGTAAAGTGAAAATATCTGAAAATGCGCCCGACTCGGACGGCAAGAACGAAAGCTTGAGGAAAGGTAACAGAAGATTGAAAGGTTCCCATTATATATCTTCAACATCGCTGCGTTTTTAGACATAAAATTTGTCACCTAGCAACAACAGTCACCGCTCTTACTCACCTCACTTATATACATACACATACAGGTACACCGTGTGTGTATATATAGGTGTGAGTCTGTGTTTAGTGACTGTGTAAAAAGCAATCCCAAGGGCTGAGGCAGTGAACTTGTATGAGTGAAACTTTTAGGGCTTGTCACACTTTCAGTAGTTAACCCAGGGTCATTCTAAGCCCTGGGTACACAAAACATTAACATTGCCTATAATTTACCCCCATTAAGAATGAATCCTGGGTATTCAAAAGCTGGCATTTCATAGGCTACTGCAAATTCCAAAACGCTCTTGCATATTCTGTGTCAGTATCTTTGATTGGAGTAATACCTCATATTGACCTTATTCTTCAATGCAGTAGTGTGCTCGTTTTTGCGATTGTTTTAGAACATCTGATTCAGTTGCCTATGGGAAAATGACTAGGAATGTGACTATAATAAACGGCAGAAAATGGTCAAACTACTTGCTCTACAAACAAGTGTTTGCATGACTATACATTAATTCATTTTCTTTTCGACTTAGGACGTACTCACACTATGCTATATGAACCGTGCCCAGGCCCGTTTCCCAGATTGTTTGAGAAGTGTGAGCGCTCTGAATCGGGCTCAGGCGCGGTTCAGTTGGCCAGCCCTGGCCCGGTTGGAAGAGGTGAGGCAGAGCGCGGTTCACTTAGTGTGAGTGCAAAGCGTGCCTGAGCCCGAAACTGAAGACGAGACGTGACTTTTAAGGGACTGCTTCATATGGATTTATTAATCATTCTAACCGTTCAATGAACGCACACTGTCGTAGATTTATAAAGACGCAAACCCCTCACTGCACGACAGCTGCGCTTTCAGCAAACCTCCTAATTCCTGCAGGATAAGGACTTTTATGATTGTTTATCAGCGTCAAAGGGGGCTAATCTGTTTGGCAAAATATTTGACTGTATAACTGTATAAAACTGTATAAAATATTTGAATATATAACTAAAGAAATCTCCACTGTGCTGAGCGAAAGCACTTACTGAACAGCGCATCATCGATGACGTAAGCGTGCCCAGGCCCGAATGTAATGTGAGTGCGGGCCGTCAGGGGAGATGGGAGGGGGGACAAGCGTGCTTCGGCCCGGTTTAAGGCAACTGTACATAGTGTGAGTACGCCCTTAGTCCCTTTACCAATCAGGGGAGGTGTCGAACAAAACTAAAGAGGGTTGGAGTGTCACGGAAGAAAGTGAAAGTAAACAGCAGACAGGGAAGGAGGGCAGTTGAGAAGGGAGATCTGTAAAATGAGATGCCGGATCAGATTTCATAGGTGCCGGATTCGGATCCGGCGTGTTCCGACACAAATTAAGTT
The DNA here is from genome assembly GCA_903798195.1 of Danio kyathit. Lineage (NCBI taxonomy): Eukaryota > Metazoa > Chordata > Actinopteri > Cypriniformes > Danionidae > Danio > Danio kyathit. The sequence goes on from LR812534.1 coordinate 29,164,622, forward strand.
TTGGTAAACCTACCAACCTGTCTCTTGATCTTAGGAAGGACTAATTGCAAGAGCAAAAAGCAAAGTTACCTGTGTAACTTTGGTTAATCCCAAATAGCATGAAAGAGCTAACTCTGGTGTAGGGCTTCTTAACCCAGAATAAAAGGCAGTAATAACCCCTCTAAATTGCAAGTGTGAAATGTTTATTTACCTGGTGTTAAATACAGGGTTTAGGACAAGGATATCCCTGGGTTAAGTGCAGTGTGAAAAGCCTTTTTTAGACCATGCTTTGGTCTGAACAAGTCTCCTCAGCCCCATCTGACGTATGCAGCCCGCTTCTCTGTTTAAAATCATTGATCTATTTGGTTTTTCATTGAGAGAGTGAGGTATATGAGGATCTATATCTCTTCTACACCCCCTAACCAGGAGACAGAACAACAGACACGTTACAAAATAAATACGAAACAAAGCAGGAATAGAAATAGGACAAAGAGGAGGAGGAGGAGTGAGGCAGAGAGCAGAAGAAGAGAGGAAGATGGAGCACTGATACATTTCCACCATCATATAGTACATACATTTGACTGTGTTTCATCTCTAGGATCCCTCCATCTTTCCTCTCCTAAAGTTTTTTTGGTTTTGTAGCTGTTTAAAGCTTTCAGGTCAAGGCTCACGGCAGCACTGCGCTCATCACACGTGTGCGGTAGCCATCACGACAGTAACCATAGCAACATGATCGCTAACATCAGCAGTGCTAAGACAGGTATGTACACATACAATGCAGGTTCTTTTTGAACCGAATACTTTCCAAGCCATGGCAGTGCATGCTTTTACTCTGGAAGGTTACTTGAGCGTCGAATGAATGCTACCAAAACACTTGGGCAGAAGAAACACAGTGCTGCTTTTTCCCCTGATAGGTTTCCCCTCCACAGGCTCTGTCCAGTAAGGGACAGCTAAGAGGTCAAAAGGACGAGCGTCCACCCCTATGCTGCCAACTAGCAGCCAGTCTGTTTAGACCGACGGTTGCATTGGTCGATGGATTTGGTTTGAAAGGTCGCCTTGGCAAAGGAAGTTTACATTTGAATACAATCTGTGCCTCAAAACACACCCACTACAAAACACATTGGAATATATTAAATAAATAAGATAATAATAATAATATATAAAAAAAAGATTTGTTAAGAAAACTCACAGAACGAGCAAGAGGGAGAATAATAAAGAAATCAAAATCTTTCAGAACGGGGAGGAAGAAAACCCAAAAACCCAAAACGAGAGATAGTGTGAATTTTGGTCTAAGTAATATCAACATTTTTTATCTTTTCATCAATGTTTTTCTTCCATACATTAGCAATTAGTAAGCATTATAACATAGATCATTTACTACAAAAGTCTATAAAGCACTAACTGACCCTTTCGGGACTATACGTAACGTAGAGAACTGAGTCATGTATCCATCCCTTCGTTAAACCTGCAGCACCTCACCGACTACAATGTTTCACAGCACGATATAAATACAACGTAAGGTGGATGAGAGTAAGTCATTATCGTGTATGTGTTATTTGGTTCTCTTTTAAAGCATGTTTATACTTGACTTTGGTTTTTAGATGTACTTGAGCGTGTGTTTATCCTGGTTTCTTATCTGTTGAACTGAATTTCACAGTATTGTTTCAACCACCTGATTAGAGTCTCTAACACAACTAGATAGGAACGAGTAAGGAACGTAAAAAATGAGATTCCTCTGCAAATACGTCAATACCTTTTCCCCAAACGAAAGCACACAAATCTACACACAGCTGAGAAAAGCCCCCACAAAACAGTTAGACGGAACGAAAGACCAAACGTAACAACCCTCCCAACCCCCAAACGAACCCGAAACATCTTCTTCAGATGAGTCCAGTGAGGTCTTCAAAAGATCCCACCACCCAGGACCAGGAGTTTGAATGACACGAGGCAGAGGAGACTCCCTTGCTACATGGTTCTGGATGACCTCAGGCCAGAGATGCATGAAGGGATGCATTTTTGTTTTTGTTTTTTTTTCTGTACAGTGACTCGTTTTGCTCCTCCATCCATTTTTTGGCTTGGTTTTCCTTTCCGGAAAGTTTGGCTGGCTCTGAAGTTTTGCTTCGTTTTTTGGCTTGTAGAAGAAGCAGAGAGGATGGGAGCCCCTTGGCTGTATCAGTTCCCACATGTTCTCATGCACGTTTATGAGTGGCCTCATCGAGGTTTGTGCCCTCGATCTCTTTCTGCATGATGTGAATGAAGAACTGATCATGTATGAATGGATTGCTTTGGTATTCAAAAGGGAGAAAGTGAGCGAGGAGGCATGAAATGAAATGGAAAAAGGAAGTGTGCAAGCACTCCATTATAAAGAGGGAAATGAGAGTATTTACACTTAACTAAAGGTCTGAACGCTAGAGAGAGGAGCTTGGTCTTACTTTTATTACCACATTCATGTCATCTGACAAACGTGCACCAAGCTATGCAGTGCTAATATGATGAACATCAAAGACCAAATGCCAAAAAATCTCTCGATATGCTCAAGAAGTCATGAGATGATGATGATGATCATATGTACTGAAACATTCAATACAGACTGATGGACAGTCTTCTGAAAATAAAAAGACAAGAATGAGGAAGTACCAGAGAAACACGAGAGCGTTTCTCGCTCATATTTTACACTGAAACTATAAATCAAATAAATTGAGAAAAAAAGACAGTGGTGTGATGAGATGACGAGCTCAGAGATGGCTGAAGTTTTGTCACTGGGTCTGGTCCTGGACGGCTGGCTATTTACAGGTCCTTTGGATAAAGCTTTTCCATCCGTATTTTTGGTGTTTGTTTTTGGTATTTGAGATTTGGTATGCTTGTATTCTTTTTGTCATAGTGAGTATCTCAAAGTTCCTTTATACTTTTTGGTATTTCGGTACTCCACATGTTTGCTGCAAAGAGTTGCCATAGTTCTACAACACACAGTAAAGTCTGTTCTTTTTGGTGCTCAAGGATCTCTTTTCGTCCTGCACTATGCACATAGTTTTTTTGTTTGTTGTTCTTCTTTTTTGACATTTTTGGCTGCGCCCTGCTAAGCCTTGTGATGTATTTTTGGTTTCGTTTTCCCTCGTCTCCTCTTCCTTACTCCGTCCACTCCATCTCTCCATCTCTCCCCTCTTCTACTCTGTATATTTTTGGCATCGGTAGAGTGGGAGAGCGGAAGAGAGGGAGTGTGAACGAGAGGAACTGGAAGGGAGCGAGGGGCTCAAGAGATGCTTTGGTTGACAGGTAAGGTTTCACCTCCTCCTTCTCCTCCTGTGATTGGCCTTGGACAACGTCACTCGATTTTAGCCCCTCCAATCGAGTGCGGGCTGTGTAGCAATTCGCCGGAAGAGTAGGAAGAGGCTGGGCTTGAACAAGGAGAGGGGCTCATCCCGCCTGTTACAGGAAATGAGGTTTTGCCAACAGCTGAACCGCCCAATCCCATTCCAGGACCTGTTGCCAATGGCAACAAAGAGGAGTGGTTGAGGAAGAGAGAAGAAGGGAGACCAGCTCCTTGGGCCCCAGAACCACCAATTAACACCTTGCTGCTGCCCTCAAGACTGGAAATGGGGAGCTGGCCACCACTGGCTGCTAGAGCTGTGGAAGAGACATAGTATTAATCATCTTACATGTGCTAAGATAAACAGGATGCACTAGTACTGATGAGCTGAGAGATAGAAGCAGTAGGATGTAAACAAACATTCAAACACAGAGGACAGAGTAACACATGACTGATATGAGGTGGCAGAGTCTCTCTCCGCCCCTTTCGCACAAACCTTGGATAGTAGCAAGTGGGTTGCTGCCAAGAAGAGCTTGGTTCAATCCTGTGTTAACTCCCCTCACCGTATTCCTGACTCACACAAACAAATAACCAGCCCACAAAACACACAGACACAAACAGAAAACAGAACGGAATACAGAGAAAACATTTAGAAGCATAGTTAAGAGCTTGAAAAACAGTGCAAGAAGACACATCTTTGCAGAAAACAAGGCTTTTTTTCATACAGTGCAGGCAACATACCATCAGTGCGTTTGAAAACTCATATCTATTCATATACTCTTCATATTCAGTGCTCAGCATATACGAGTACACACATTGTAAAGCTTCCTATAGGAAATATTAATTTAAATGGGGGGGGGGGCATTTAAATCAATATTTTCTATATATTATTATATATAAATATTATATTTGTGCATATACATTAGTTTAGTCAGTACTGAAGCCTAATCTGCAGCTAATCTAGCAAAAAAACTTTAAAAAAAATTAGTAGCCCAAATTTATATGTTAGGGAAAAATATTAAATAAAAATGTCAAAAATAGCAAAATCAAGAGAAACAAAAATATATATAAAATTTTGTTGAAATGTTTTTTTTTTTTTTGGAATGAATTTAAATGTATTACCTTTCCATTTCTAAAGATGTTCTGTGACTAAAATATTATTTTAATAAATATATATGTTTAATAAATCTGTTTTGTTTAAATGCACCAATATATATTACCCATATTCACTGAGAAATGGATAAAAATATTTATTTTCAAAATAAGGTGTACTCATTTATGCTGAGCACTGAATATACACACACAAACACACACAGACACCAATATAAAGATCATTTTCTTTCAGCAAAAAATGCAATAAAATGAGGAAAAGCATTAAAGAATGAAAGCATACACATAGGGGCCAATTCCAATTCTATTTTTGTACCCCTACGCCTTCAAAATGTACCCTTAAGAAATGGGACCACTAACACCTGTACACTTCATCATATGTCATTGCGAGTTCTTACTTCATATGAGATTGATGATCGCAACTGCTATAGTTATTTCATTTGCGTTATTTTTTGGAATTTATCTTCAAGAAATCACTGAAGGCAATGATATTATGTTATCATAACGATATAATGTGGCTATAAACTCGTAACTGTACTGTGCATTTACACCGTGGCCATATTCAACTATGTAAACACACGAAAACAACATTAACATTATAGCAGCCACTGTAAAAAGGTCATTCCCAGCCAACAGACTTTTCTGACAGGGTATTCGAGTGCCATCGAGGTCAGATGTGAAAGTATGTTGTGGGACTGCTATACAGGAGTTACTATTAGGGATTAAAAGTAGCGAAATTTAGCAGTTTTTATTTTAGCGTTTTTTTTTTAAACGTGACGATAAAACACGAGTGCGGTTATGAATATATTAAAACATATGTTTGTTTGTTTTAAAAATTAATTATAATGACAAACAATACTAATTTGTGCATCTCTTTACTTCCGGGTGAAGCTATGCTGCCATTGTGGATGGTGTATTCTGGGAAATATTCTTACTTCTTGGTTTCGAGTGTGGCCCTGAAAAATCTCCATTTTGAGGGGTATCTAGCCCTTCCTTTTAGCCTTAGGCCTTCAAGCTAAAGAGAATTGGGACACCCCTACCCCTTATTTTGCGCGTTCAAGTGAAGGGGTAGGGGATGGGCTAAGGGGTAGAATTGGGATTGGGCCTTAATGAGCAGCTAATCTGTAAATTAGGAAGATTTCTAAAATATAATGTAACACTGAAGACTGGAGTAATTGCTACTGGTGATTAATTTTTTGCCATCACAGAAAAAAATACATTTAAATACATACTTAAAAAAAATATATAAACACAGTTTATTGTAACCTTCAATAATATTTTGTAATATTATTGTTAACTTAAAAAAAATCTTGACTACCCCAAGCAACACATTAATTAAATTATGCAAATAAATTATGCAAAAAAAAAAAAGTTAATTTATATCTAAAAATATTTACATAATTTAATTTTTATAAAAACAAAGAACAATGACAAATATGCTTATGAAAGTGTGTTTGTGTGTGTGTAAGAACACAGACTCTGCTGATTGTATTCACCTCAAACTTGCAGCAAAGTCAGTGATGTAGTTTGAAACGTCACCATTCTTTTTATGCCATGAACTGCGGATAAAAAACCAAACACACATTTACACAGACACAAATGAGTATCTACATTTGCTGAGCTACATCGAGTAAAAGGTGATGTGTGTGTGTGTGTGTGTGTTTGTTTGTGTGCATGAGAAAGAGATCAGCTCACCCTGTGCTCAGATTTAGTGTACTGTGAGTTGGAGGGGCGGGACTGGAATCACCACGGGGAGGCGGGGTTACAGGAGATGGGGTGGAGCTTAAGGAGGGCCCGCTTGGGGTCATCGGGCAAACTGATGACATGGTAGTCACTGACAGAGAAAAATATGAAGAAACTGAGCATTCATCATAAATATTAAAACACAATTATATGCATCTATCATAGCAAATCTTCCTACCTGCTGTACTGAGGCTGCTCACTGTCTGTCGTGGACCCTGACTGGACATCTGTAAGGAAGATGCGGATATGATGTCAAAAGGGAAACATGATGGACAGAGAGTATTGGTGGAAAAAGAGGAATAGGAGAGAAAATGGTGTCTAATGCTAAAATGCCTTGAGCTCTGTGCATAGAAGTTACTCATGCAAAAATTCCTTTGAAAGTAAATATTAGTATTATATTCATTGTACAATTACTATTGTATTATGACTACAGCGATGTTTCCATCCAAATATTTTTATGTGCATTTTGGATATGTGCATAAAAATTGCTTAATGGAAAGATAAGAAAACTTATGCGCACAATAAAATAGCATAAACGTTTTACAGGTAAGAGAAAATGTGCTTAAACTACAATGGAAACATATTTACTGAATAAATTCCAGCATGCATGCACATCAAAAAAGTCATGTGAGTTTTGTTTTAACAAATCATGAGATAACAAATATAGGCACAATGGGACAGCATTAATGGACAAACCAGTGGACCTGCCGCATCGCAGAACATCTAAATGTTGTTTTGGTCACTCTACAATGCCTCAGCCAAAGAATGTCATTAAAGTTATTGGTATCATTACCTCCTGGCACTATCTAGAGCAGCTCAAAGAGTGTCTTACACCTCCAAAAAGCCACTGTGCATTCATTGCATTTCATCTTAACCTCCTAGGGCTTAGTGGCCACATACGTGGACAGCACATTTTAGCTCTTAAGTGGCTATTTAAAATACTTTGAATGTTTTATATTTTGTTACAGACATACAGTGTCATCCTGCAACTCTTTTGCAGCATATGAAATGTCCCAAACACTATTTTTAACTGTCCAAAATGGATAAAACTTTTAGTTTTTACTCTCTGATAGTCAAAACATGTTAAAAAATGTATATGTTATATATGCATTAAAAAACAGACAGGAAAAAGTGTTTTATGTTAATTCGGACCACGAGTCCACATATATGGACATCATTTTTCTTTAAAAGTACATCATATCAAAAGATGATACTTAGGTTTTATTCTAATTAGGTTCCAATAAGCCCAAATAGCAAAGAGAAATCAAAAATGCATTTAAAAAACACATTGGGCCTTAAAATCTACTGAGGTAAGTAATATATAAGAAAAATATATGGCCAAGATTGGCTTCTCCTAAATCAGCAAATTCCATTTATCATTGTAATATTTGGAAGCAGTTTATCAGGACGTGATGATATTGTTCTCTTTGACTCATTGGATGGAAATGGTGCTTTATGCACAAATGTTTTATGTGATATTCCAGTTCTGTGCATAAATCTAATTCACATCTTTGGATGGAAACATAGCTAATGACTAATTGTATAAAGTAGCTATAAGAGGATCATTCCATGTTAAAATGCAAAGCGACGCAGGTTGGGTGAAACCAAGATCAGGGGTGAATAGGATAAGTGGTGATGGGATTGATTATTATTGTCTGCTCATGCAGGAGACTTTATAGGGTGATTTAAATGGGGCAAGGGGGCAAGCCGGGTCGTACCATGTGCGGGCTGTAGCAGGGGGGTTTGTGCGAGGTGGGCTGGGGTTGGCTGGGCAAGGGAGGGGTGGCACTGGAGGGATTAATACGTTTCTCTTTCTGTCGGCGGTTGCAGAACCACACGCGGATCACCTCCTTCTCCATGTTGAGCTTCTCTGAAATGAGCAGGATCTCCTCTGAGGTAGGCTTCTGGTTCTGAATGGATAAAACATGGTGTATTTGGAAGTTAAGAATGGGATTATATGAGAACATTCAATGTATATGACCATTCATGTGGTTATAGAGTTTTGTATTAAGGTTTTGGAGTCATTATGTTTTTAAATATAATTTACATCATTCTCATGTCAGTTTAAACCATACAGTGCATTCAGAAAGTATTCATAGCGCTTCACTTTTTTTTTTTTTTTTACTTTTTTTTATGGTACAGCCTTATTCCAAAATGGATTAAATTAATTTATTTAGTCAAAATTCTACACACAATACACCATAATGACAATGTGAAAAAAAGATTTTTTTAAATTGTTGCAAATTTATTCAAAATAAAAAACCTGAAAAATCACATGTACATACTGTAAGTATTCACAGCCTTTGCTCAATACTTTGTTGATGCACCTTTGGCAGCAATTACAGCCTCAAGTCTTTTTGAATATGATGTCACAAGCTTGGCCACTCTACCATACATGTCTGATTGGTGGATTGCTGCACAGATGGTTGTCCTTCTGTAAGTTTATCCTCTCTCCACAGAGTTAAGCTGGAGCTTAGGCAGAGTGACCATCAGGTTATTGATCACCTCCCTGACTAAGGCCTGACAAATTTTTCTGCAACCTTCCCCAGCCTTGTGCCTTAAAACAATCCTGTCTTGGAGATCTACAGACAATTCCTTTGTCTTCATGCTTGGTTTGTGCTTTGACATGCACTGTCAACCCTGGGACCTTATATAGACAGGTGTATGCCTTTTCAAATCATGTCCAATCAACTGAATTTACTGCAGGTGAACTCCAATTAAGCTGCTGAAACATCTCAAGAATGAGCAGTGGAAACAGAATGTACCTGAGCTCAATTTAGAGCTTCACGGCAAAAAAAAACTTTTTTTTTCACATTGTCATTATGGGGTATTGTGTGTAGAATTTTGAGGAAATAAATGAATTTAATCCATTTTGGAATAAGGCTGTAACATAAAGAAATCTGGCAAAAAGTGAAGCGGTATGAATACTTTTCAGATGCACTGTATATGAAACACAAATCAGAAATGTTACTGTTGTCGCTGTGTTGAATGTTTTCAACCAGATCTCTATACTCCAAAACCTTTATAAAAAAATCTATATGAATGAAACATTAATTCTGAGACTTCTGAAGTGACACGAGCTTCTGCAAAAACTGTTTTCATGTGTTAAGTAGGTTTGGTTGAGTTTTTGTTTTTGATCAATGTTTATAAGTGAATCACAGCCAAAATTACATCTTTTCATCATCTCCCTTCTAAAGACTTGGATTTAATTGCTTGATTCATCTCTTTATGAAAGTAACTTTCACATTTGATCTATAATATCTTCATTTGTGTTCTGAAGATGAAAAAAAGGCTTACGTGTATGGAATGACATTAGAGTAAATGTATTAAAAGCAGCCTTGGTTTGCATTAAAGACTTCCTTAAACGCATTTAAATATTTTACTGACCCCAAAACCTTTTTACGGTCATGTAAAGTTATGAAATCACATGTTCTGACCGCTAAAAAGCTGTGTTCCAGAGCGACGCGGACATTGGTCTCAATGCTGGTGCGCTTCTTCCTGCGGCGGCCAGGCAGACCCTCGAACCCCAGCGAGGGAGAAGAGAGAGAACTGGGACTCGGCAGGGTACTGTCCATCGACATTGTTTCTGAGTAAACATTATAAAATGCTTTATTGCTATTGTTAATCGGACTGCAACATACATATGTGTTTGAAAGTGACAGGAAGCTGTATAATCACCTGCATCAGTGAGCCACTTCTCCAACAGAGGTTTGAGTTTGCACATGTTTTTAAAGCTGAGATTGAGCGCCTCAAATCGAGAGATAGTGGTCTGACTGAAATCATTCCCATACAGCTTCCCCATGGCCAGTCCCACATCACCCTGTGGAGGAAAACAGAAAACGAACATGAATCACCATGAAATTGAAGTTTGTTTTATGTGCGGATCTTTGTATATGTGTGTGTGTGTGTGTGTGTGTGTGTGTGTGTGTGTGTGTACAGGGAGACAAAGTTGTATAAATACATGAGTATGACCTAGTTGAAGTCTATTACCATTTTTTGTGTCCCTGTAATTCAAAAACTTTTAACAATCATACTTCATGAGGTCTGTTGAAATTCTAAATTTGCCACAGGTTTGCTGTGAGGGTTTAGATTAGAGGTACAGGCTTATAATAAGCTGTTTTTTTACAGTGTAAAATACATTACGCCTATGGAGTGCCCATGTAAACCAGGTACAAGTATACAAGTATGTGTGTGTGTACCTGTGTGAAGCCCAGTTTGATCCTCCTCTGTTTGAATGTGCGGGCAAACTGCTCCAGCTCCTCCAGGTCACTGGGCTCCTCAGGGTGAGAGGTGACTGTGGTCACTGTGTTCAGGCTGCTCTCTGCAATCTTCTCTCTCTGACACACACCACGCACACAAAACTCAAATATGAGTGTCAGGTTTAATTATGATACAGCACAAAATGCAGGATTCGTTTGTTTCTGAAAGATGTGTTTGAGGTTTGTTGGGACGGGACAATTTTTGAAAAAATCTGAAATATTTACAGTATAAAATGTACAATATATATTTATGGAACACAATCTTTATATGGTTTTTGGCATACAATAAAATGGATGATTTTGACTAAAAATGTATATTTGGCTATTGCCAAAAATAAACCCATGCAACATAAGATTTTTTTGTGGTCCAGGGTCACCTACATGTGCATGTGGTCTCTATGCAAACTCTGTACCTGTGCTTGAAGACTAAGTCTGGGTGGAGCGGCCAGCAGGCTTCCTTGGTTTTGCTGAGGTAGAGGAATTAGATTTGGTGTCGATAGCAGCCCTGTAACATACACAACCAAAGCACTACATTTATTTTCATTAAAAGAAATATAGTTTTATACATGTTTTTGCTTGAAAATTGATAAAAAAAAGTATTTGATAATATCTTAAAAATAATTTTTATTACAGGAAGCAAGTCCTAGGGCCCTATCATATGTGGCATCAGATGTGACCCAATGTTTTTTGCTAGTTTCATCCCGGCGCAGATATCATTTTCACATCTTGCGCCACATTGTTTAAAGGCACCCTATAAAGAAAATCTCTACACCTAGTCATAGTCGAATAATAAGAGATAAGTATATGGAAATGGTATTATGGGTTTTTGAAAATGACCTTCCATACAGTGTGTAACACAGCTCTAAGTGAATGAAAACATTCAGCTGAGGGTTAAATCTGAAAGTGCACCTTGTTTAAAAATATTGATTCTTTAAAAAAAGGGTTGACTCAGAGTCATTAAAATGATTCATCATTCGTCTGGATCGTTTGCCTTTTAATATCAACGTCAACATGTGAAACGTGAACGTGCCTTTCCCTTCAAACCCTAGCAGCTTGTAGGTGTGTGGGACTGATCATGACTGAAGATGAGTTAATGAGTGAACATTCTGATGATTAATACAATAACCTACCCAGCAACAGGGAATTCACCAACCATTTGTTAAAGGAAGAATCAGCAAAGATTATTGATGTATGGGACTTTGTCAGAGCTTGACAGGAACTTTATCAGTACTCAGTCCATGGACCAGTTTCTTCCTCCAGTTCACAAGTGTAAGGGTGATTAAAATTGCTGCCTCCTTGTTTTCTGTAGCTTGCAAAATATGTATTTAATTGTGTTTTGTTACTTGTAATCACTCCGCACGGCTTGTACTGTATCTGGTTAACTTTTTATATTCGCATATCATGTCTAAAACCATGATGAAAACGTGACGTGTGCCGCTTTCTTTACTTGTTTAAATGCGTTTGCGAGCTCGGGATCCTCTGCTGTTTGTCATTGCTATGGCCACCATCAGCTGTTCCTACACAAGTGCTGCGGTCCATTTTCAAAATAGCTCAACTTTTCCACTGTGTGGATTACTACTGAATGTGTCTATTTGTTTTTACTTATGGTTAAGAATAGAGCAATATGCTGGTTTTTAACTGCAATGCTTTAATGCACTCCTGCGTTGGGCTCACACATATACTCTGCACTCTACTTCAACAATGTTGATAAGCCATAGTGAGCATTTCTTTCCGTCTCAGACTGAACGCAGTTGACCAATCACAACAGACTGGGTCATCAGAAAAATCACCTCAGATTAGCATCACTCAAAGAAGAGGTTTGGGAACAAATGAATCGCTGAACACATCATATGGGAGTCGTTGGACTAATTAGGTAAAAATAAATGTATATTATAAGACAATGAAAGTGGTTTTTGACCTTGCATGTATATCAGACTGTTGGTGGAGACCCCCAAAACCAAAATATGACCTTTTAGAATGCATAATAGGGGCTCTTTAACTATGTTTATATACTGTCTAACTGTTTTTCATGTCCTTAAAAGCAAAAGTGGACAAAGTGCACCTGTGCTGTGCACTTTAGACAATGTACTTAGATCGTTAGAATAGAGTCCTTTGATAATAATTAAAAATATCAGTATATGTTGTTGATATTGATAATATCAATATATATGACACCACTACTGCAATATCTGATTGGCTTTAAATGAAAAAGACAAATGGCCTGAAGCTGGAAATGTATTGAAGACAGAATGAGAGCAAAAATAGAAATTGAGCTGTACCTTGCTGGCCTTGCTGTGTTTGTGGTAAGAGAAACTGTGCGGGTGAAGGCAGAGTGTGTCCTGGAACGAGGACTAACTGCTGCAGCTGCAGTAACTGCTGAATGTCCTGAAAGAGAGAAAAGAAACATGACGGTTTCACATTGACGAAAGAACTGATTCTGTCACAATACTCACTGTCAACGTTGAAGGTCTGAGGAAAGAATTCACAACAAATAAGCAAGGCTTTTGTATATTAAATTGTCTGTTACTTTGTAAACTTTTCATGTTTCTGCCTCTTGTAGGTGGGGAGTGGAGGACGGTAACTTAAGTATTTTTATTTTATGTATTTAAAGGTATAGTTCACCCAAAAAGTGAAAATTACCCCATTGTTTACTTTCCCTTGTGTAGCTTTAACCCATTATGAGTTTTTTTCCACTGTTGAACACAAAAGAAGATGTTTTGAGTATGCTGGTTGCTTAAATTGAGCTGAGTAAATTACGATGGAAGTCAATGAGTCCCAGTAAATAGCTTTTTTCAAAATATATTCTGTCGTGTTCAACCGAAGAAAGAAACTCAAACAGGTTTTGAATAAGTAAAGGGTGAGTAAATAATGACAGAATTTTCATTTTTTGGTGAAGTATATTTATGCACTTTATCCAAGTATGTTTCTTTTTTTTAAAAACTTTTTTATATGTTAATTGCACTGCTTTCCATAAAGCATATTGTTTCTGATTATTTAGAAATGAGAAATTCTCACCCACTCCATATGTGTATGAGCTGATTATTTTCAAATAAACTGTTAAGAGGTTCGCAAGTGATCCGATCAGGGGTGCGTTTCCCAAACAACGACATAACTCGCGGCTAATCTATAATAGTACGATGCATCGTTTGAAACTGTAGTTTCTCTGTCGCAGATCCATCGTTTGAACCACGTTAGTTATAACATAAACTGTCTATATTGACGCTCTAAACAAGGTGGAGTAACTACTTCATTAGAGAAAAACACCATAATTTTTGTGCAAATTATACTGTTTTACACACACGCATTTAAAAAAAAACCCAGTATTAGTTTTGGTAAAAACATGCACTCATTTTCCATATTGAAATATATTTAATAATATAATATAATATATAGGACCTATATATGTTTCCTTTACTGGCACAGCTCCACTCAACCCAGTATTAGTTTTGGTAAAAACATGCACTCATTTTCCATATTGAAATATATTTAATAATATAATATAATATATAGGACCTATATATGTTTCCTTTACTGGCACAGCTCCACTGGCACTGCTTACAAAAATACAAATCTGGAGCTCTTGAAAGCAGCAAGACTGTGGGTGCATGTTCATCACTTTTTGTCTAGTCTATTAGAAAGAGAACCGATCACATCAGCTGTGTTTCTAGACACAGTTGCTTCACGCACGGAAACGGGAGCGTGCACGTTTTAAACAGTCGCGCGCATCACCTCAGCTGTTAGCGCGAGTGATCATCCTCTCATCCTCTCGGTATTCATCTGCTTTTTTTATTGCTCACGCGAACGCAATTTTTTTTTTCAGTCATGTTGCTTCTCAATTCTAAGATCGCCTTTGCATGCATATTGGACCATCCTGTTTGTCGAACCCTGCTTTTATGAATTATTATCCGGGAAAATTATTTTTAACCAGCCAAAGTGGCTAGTGGGAGTGTCTGTCTTACCCGCGACCACTGAAATCTACCCGGATTTGGCGGGTGTCAATGTAAAGCCCTGTATATATATATATATATATATATATATATATATATATATATATATATATATATATATATATATATATATATATATATATATATATATATATATATATATATATAAATAAATAACAGTATTATTGTTATTATACAATTATTATTCTAAATAAATAACAGAAATTAATCCTAAATATAACTGAAAAACCACCTAAAGACACACAACTGGAGTGATCCTAAGATAATTTAAGAAATCTTTTGCATGAATATTAAGTTCATTTGAATAAAATTCTATAGACAATTCTATAGAATACAAAAAAAAAATGCTTTATAGAATTATCTGTTGTGTGTTGTTTTAGACCCGACTCATGGCCGAGAATTAGATTACCTCCCTGACTCATCATCCCTCCTTTTTGCTTCAAACAAGGAGCCATGCTTAGTCTGAATAAGATCGCCATCATATTATTTAAACTTTGTTTTGTTGACTTGCAAAACTCCCTCCGTGCCGACACTTCCACATAGAAGACTCTTACGCCAGTTTCACAACGCATGAGTGGCGCGTAAGCAGCGTGGCTGTTTTTTCGGCGTGCATGTTCGCAACCGGGACTGAGGCGCACGGGTATGGTTTTTTTCTGTGCATGTGCTCAGTTTGCTTTTTAGCTAAACTACATTGCTTTCACCAGCGTTGATTTGGTTGCACATAGAGAATAACGTCTTTATTTTAGAATTACGACCCCTAATAAATACACTTGAATATAAAGTAAATCTCATCTCAAAACATTTACTGGGGCACTGGCGATTTTTATTGGGGCTTGTGCCCCAGTAAATGGGGTCTAGCGATGCCCCTGATATAAATCAATAATAGTTGATTATTAAGAAATGAAAAAAACTTCTACTCAATAATAATAATAATAATCATTAATATTGTTAAGTAAATTCGTAACGTAAATTCCGCTTTTAAATAATAGGTCACCTATAGCTTTCGTCCTGAGCCTCGACTGTGTTCAAAATGACATAAATGTTTTCAAAGTGCACTGCGAAGGGAACGCAATTGTCAATATGAAGATTGCTGAAACTGAACTGTGAAAATAGTTTGAAAGCAAATTACACTTAAGAGAGATCACTTTTTTTTTAATCACTCCAAGTTTAAATGTTAGAATGTTCTCAATGAATAGGGCTTAGGGGGGATAACGGGAAATAGAACACAACCAGGAACTATGCTTCTAGCTACAGCTCTAGAGGTGTAGTTGCAAGCATACAAGTTTGCAATCCAGTTTGCGAATGTTCGTTGGAACGACGGATTTGAGAAACGCCAAATCAACTAACTATGTTTGTAATTACGGAACTTGCGACCTTAGCTAACAATGGTTTTCGGAAACGCACCCTAGATCGATTGTCTAGTTATTGACCAATTCAAATGATTCGATCACAGTGAGTCTCCAGTGAACAACTCACTATATCAAATGTTTTACTATATATTTATAAGCTAAGCTGTGTAGTATGCACTTGTTTGCACACTTGTACTGTCATTATCAGTTGAAGTTATTAGCCTATGACTTAGTTTTAATAGTAAAATGCTTTCTTGCTAAATAAATTTGGTGTACTTTTAATCAAGTCCATTTGAAAAGAAGTACTTAATACTTGCACTTTTATCTGAGCATCAGGTACTTGATTGGCTATACCTGGGCAGTGAGCTGGATTGGCTGAGAAAGAGGGAGCTGGTGAGGAGGAGGAGGAGGCGGGGCAGCGGCTTGTTCTTGTGTGCTCTGCGATTGGCCCTGTGATTGCGGCTGAGCAGCCTGCTGATTGGCCTGCTGCTGGGCCTGCTGTTGGGCCTGCTGTTGATTGGCTGCGTGGGCCACATGTGACTGCTGCACAGCTGCTGCGAGGAGCTGCGCCTGCTGTAAGAGCAGCTGCTGCTGTGCAGGCAAAAGTGCAGTCAACTAGAGAGAGATAGAGAGAGAAAAAGAGCGGCAGAGAGGAAAAATATGGTGGAAATAAGAGTTAGAAGAGTGGATGAAAGAAAGCACATCTGTAGCAAGCAAGTGCAAGCAGGAACCCACACAGGCAGATGTAAAGAGAAGTGTGTGTGTGTTTGTCTTACTCCTGCGAGCTGTCCTCCTGTCAACATCAGCTGTGTGTGGGTAAGAGCCGTCTGAGCGGGTGTAGCAGTGGTTGGAGACATTTCACCACAATCCTCCACCTTCGTCTGACACACAGAGAATGATGATTAATTCATGGGACATGGTGAGGGAGGATTAAAAATAGGGTGAGGAAAAAGATGACAATGCTAACTTTTAATGAAATTTAATCAAACTTAATGGTATAACCATTATCGTGATAGTTCACCCAAAACTGAAAATTCTGTCATCATTCACTCATCATTAACGTCTCACAGACACGTTTAAGCTTCTTTCTTCTGTTAAAAACAAGCATGCTAAAAAATAGTAACCATTGACTTCCATGGTTACAGATTTCTAACATTTTTCAAAATAACTTCTTTTGCGTTCAGCTGAAACGCAAATCATAAAGGTTTGGAATCACTGGAGGTAGATCGTGAGTAAATTAAATGATTTTTAACTCTTTCAAAAAATATATATTATTAGGTAAATGTGAAAAATATATATATTTGCACTCTGAAAGTTGTTTCACTCTGAAATATTTCAGAAGTTGTTTGCACTCTGAAATATTTGTTGCTCTGAAAAGATTTCAAGCTATATTGATTCATATATTAATGTATATCATGTTTCATTTATATTAAAATCTTTAATTTTACTCTTAAAAATAATTGTGAAGGATTGATTGTAATGTGAAATTGTGATGTGTAACTTTTTTTTTTGAAATTTGTATATGTCTTCTGGGTGATATTGGGGGTTAAATTGGTAATAATAACCCATAAAAGATACAGGAAGAGCTGTATGAAAATCACATCTGTTTTCACACACATTGACTCACCTTGATGCTGCTGCTCAATGTGGGTGAAATGGAGAAAGGGTTGATTTTCATTGGCTGAACCTGTTGGAGGGAAGCACACATAATATGATCAGTTTCTTAATCATGGCAAATTCAGATGAAAATGAACACTGTTACCAGTTCCTTACCTGATTATTTGAATCTGAGCCATTTCTTTCTGAGTCTGAGAAACAGTGAGAGAATATAATGTACAATTTAGTCAATTTAAGGTAGTTTGAGTTAGTTACAACATTGATACAACAGTTTATAAAAAGGTTCCATTACTTTTCATTAGTTAATGCAATATTACCAACAGTAAACAATAAGTTATTGGTTATTTACAGTTGAAGTCAGAATTATTAGCCCCCCTTTTAATTTTTTTTTCTTTTTTTAATATTTCCCAAATGATGTTTAACAAAGCAAAGAAATTTTCACAGTATGTCTGATAATATTTTGTCTTCTGGAGAAAGTCTTATTTGTTTTATTTTGGCTAGAATAAAAGCAGTTTTTAATTTTTTAAAAAACATTTTAAAGTCAAAATTATTAGCCCCTTTAAGCTATAGATTTTTTTGATCGTCTACAGAACAAACAATCATTATACAATAACTTGCCTAATTACCCTAACCTGCCTAGTTAACCTAATTAACCTAGTTAAGCCTTTAAATGTTACTTCAAGCTGTGTAGAAGTGTCTTAAAAAATATCTAGTCAAATATTATTTACTGTCATCATGGCAAAGATAAAATAAATCAGTTATTAGAGATGAGTTATTAAAACTATTATGTTTAGAAATGTGTTGAAAAATTCTTCTCTCTGTTAAACAGAAATTGGGGAAAAAATAATCTGGGGCTAATAATTCAGGTGGTTTAATAATTCTGACTTCAACTGTCTGTGTATATATATAAACAATAACTTATTGTTTATTGTTAGTAATATTGCATTGACTAATGGATATTAATGGAATTAATAAATAAATACATTTAGTTTATTCATATTTATATTACAGTTTAGTGTATTTTCAAAATACTTTTTGTATTAAAATATTCTGGATTTATTGTTGGTTGGTGAATAATCTTTTAAAAAGTTTAAATATCATTTTATAATTGTTCTTATATTGGTCGCTGGAAATATTATCTGGTCACGTAAATGACTGTTCAGACTGGGTTTGTTTTTTCCCTTTGAATTCAGATACAGACATACAGAAATATAACATATGTCTAATATGATGTAGCTCTGTACAGTACCTGTGCTCTCCATTGGAGAATCTGCGGCTGGATTCTCAACTTCTACTGGCTTTGACATTCTGATGTCTGATCAAAAGAGATGATATCAATTATTATCTGCACTATAAAAGTTGTCCCAACACAAATTGATTAAGTTACAGTAACTTAATTGTTTTTACAAATTTAAGTGGATTCAGCATAAAACAATTAAGTTGCCCCCCCCCCCCCCCCAAAAAAAAAAAATCAAGAATTGTGTTTATTCATCTAATTTTAAATAAGTAGTTTGAACAAGCAGCAAAAAGCATTTTTGAATGTGTAGATACACACCAATGCATTTCTCTGCACACATTTTGTTTTAATAAATTACAATCATACATTCAAATACAATAAGACTATCATAAGATATCATTCACATACAACACTTCACAATGAAAAAGCAAGATGCATTATAATAACCATTATTATGATGATGGAAATGATGTATGGACATTCAATAAACACAAACATGTTATATTTGGAATAAAAACGACCCAAATGCACACATTCGGCTAATTAAATAGCAGCTTTGTCTATACATCCCTTCATTTTTCATTCAAGGGGAGACGTGATCGATTCAGCAAATAGTGATATCACGTCACCACAGACGTGTCACTTCATATTTAACTGTAACCGAGCCCGTGGGACTGTCCCAATCCCTCACCCGAGACAACCAGAGCACGTAAAGCTAAACTCAGACAAACTTCTTCAAAAATGTTAAAAATCATAACACATTAAGAAAAAGTTCTGCTCATCCCTGATGTATATACAACACACAATGACAAAAATCGACATTAAATCAGAACGCAAAACTGAACAAAATACACAAATATTACAAATGGTTTCAATCCAGTTGAGTTTATTTTTCGACAGTGCATTTCACAGCACTAACTGTTGCAAAGAAGCATCAGACATTGCTAGCAAAAAACTAAATCTCTCATATAGACATGCATAAATGCACACGTACACACACACACACACATACACACACTCACTTCCCTTTTGTGAAAAATGCAAATAAAGCCAACGACTGACTAATAATATCACCCACCTGCACACACCACTATCTCGTCGGATCCTCTTTATCTCTCTCGCCCTCAACATTCACACTTCATCCTTCATTTTTCACTCGTTCACTATTCCTTTCATCAATATTTCATTCCTGCCAAATACATGCAACAATGAGGCCTTTGCCAAACGTGGATAATTATCATCACACTCCTGCAGGGGGCAGTACAAGTTTTTAACTTGAAAATAAACAATAGTCTGTAAATAATCCCAGAGAAAGTTACACAGGAAACCAGCTTCGCTAGTATCGATTGTGACACTCGTGTAAAAGCCGCCAAAAAGCTGAAGAATTGCCGACTTCCTCAGACGGTCAAATCTGGGGTCCGGCAAGCCATAGCGGTTTCTTAAAGGAAGAAAGAGAAGGAAAGTCCCACTGGAGGCCCATGGGGAGCCACAGAACGCCTGCTCTGAATGTTGGAGAATATTTTCAGATTGTGTCACACGTAGGTTCTGATTATTTTGAGTAAGACTGAATCATCCGAATGATAAAGCTGATCAGACATATATCACTGATTCAAAGCAAAAAAAGGTCAAAGATGTGTTATTATCAGTTTGCTTTTAGTGGATGATCATCACAAATGAACTTGTTTGATATCACATACATCCTATAAAGCGTATAAATCTAGAACATGAGGTTGTTTTATATGAAGTGAATGCGCAGTTCATCATTCATTTGAAAAAGTGCCTTATGGTTATGGTGTTAATGTCTCACTTCCCTCTCTGTTTCCCCTCAAGCTGGGGCAAACACAATGTGTTAAACCAAACCCTTGCTGTCGGGCCAGCTATTAATACACACGCTCGCACACACAAACACACATCACACACGCATTAATGTAAGTGCTGCTTTATAATATACAGTCCATATACAGTAGAGTAGCTGACACGCACAGTTCTATTTCTTACTATACTCTGAACTTCTCCAATTCATAACTTCTGTATTGCCAGGGTCTTATTATAAACTGATCATGCTTACACTGCCTGCTCATACTGGAAATTATTTCCAAGCTAAATTATTGTAATTGTCAATGATATTTTATTTTTGAGGTAGGTTGAGGCTGAGCGGTGTGCTACATTTTAACCAACATGATGACTTTCGTATATGGCATGGCAATGAGTCACTTTGCCTCATTTTACCCTTGCCACATCCTTCTAACCTTTTATTAATGACTTATATTCATAAAACCAAACGTGAATTCATTTGAACTCATGACTTTTGTCCTTAACACAGTGTACAACTATCGAGAGATTTGGATTTACAGTGGACTTGCATAATTTTCCATGTTATGACAAGAAGGAATCTCTGAACTAAAAAAAGCTGGATTGTTTTAACAGAATTTTTGGACGAATCAAATAATAATTAAAAAAACAGATATTTGATTGATTGCTGACCTTTCTATAAACTTAGAATCTCTGAAAGGTCAGATAATCATTCTGATAATGCAGGTTATTCTTAATGTGGTTTTTAACCTGTTCAAAATTTCACAGCAATTGAAGTTTTCTCACACACTCAATCCATACAAACTCTCAGTTGTACACAGTTCATTAGCAGCCACACGGCAAAAAGAAGATTGCCAGAACCTTACTGCTAAAATTATGGTAAAAATATTTCTAAATGTACTCTAAATAATCATATTTTATTCATTTATACCAACCACTTGAAGGATTATTAACATCACATTACACCTTAGCGATAAACAGACAAAAACACCACATATAGCAGGTGGTGATGGATAAGTAAAATGATGAAACAATGTTCATCACAAACAACTTTTCCTCAAGCAAAACATCTAATAATATGTAGAAAGGAGCTCAGCGTCATTCACACAACTAACACTGTAAAAAATGATGGCCTCTAGGGCTGGGTGATTTGGCCTAAAATCAAAATCTCGATTATTAAACATTTTAACTCGATTACAATTAATGAACGATTATTTTATTATTTTATATACATTTTTGCCCTCATACTGATGTACTGTAAATATGCTCACATATTACAAATTGCATTGCTTGATTTTAAAATAACTGAAGGAAACACACACTGTCTACTATCTATGATTATTTACTAAACAACGTTGAACAACTGAAATTAAAACACACATTTCATAAAACCAACAAGTACTTCTTTCTTATAAAAAAGTGAATATAAATAGCTTGCACTTTTGGAAACAAAATATGCGAACGTGCAAATGTGGCACCGGACCACACTTGTGCGTTCGACACAGAACTTTAAATAAGCCTTAACAGAGCGGGGTCCACACACGGTAGGCAAAGTAATTAAAAAAATTGACCTGAAAAAATTAGATTGATTATAGGTTCTGAATGTTGATTGCGATTACTTTTCAATTAATTTTCAGCCCTAATGGATTTCTTCATGTTGTCCCAACACAAATTGATTAAGTTAACTTGATTGTTTGTTTTTACATATTTAAGTGAATTGAACATAAAACCATTACGTTGTCCCCCCAAAACTCAAGAATTGTGTAATTTTAACTCATTTTAAACAAGCAGTGTTTTGAGTGTACCAAACATCATCATGGTAGCACACGGCACTAAAGTAATGCCATAAACATTATTTATCAACATAAAATGTACATAAAACTAGTATACAGAATTTATAACCACAGTAATGTCAACAAAAACATAATAAAGTGTCATGCAGGGAATTCTGGGAAAGTCAGTTTACAGTTATTCACAGTACATACAGTTGCAATCAGAATTATTGAACCCCCTTTGATTTTTATTTCTTTTTTAAATATTTCCCAAATGATGTTTAACAGAACAAGGAAATTTTCACAGTATGTCTGATAATATTTTTTCCTCTGGAGAAAGTTTTATTTGTTTTATTTCGGCTAGAATAAAAGCAGTTTTAAATTTTTTAAAACCCATTTTAAGGTCAAAATTATTAGCCCCTTAAGGCTATATATTTATTCAATAGTCTACAGAGCAAACCATCATTATACAATAACTTACCTAATTACCCTAACCTGCCTAGTTAACCTAATTAACCTAGTTAAGCCTTTAAACGTCACTTTAGGCTGTATAGAAGTGTCTTCTAGTAAAATATTATGTACTGTCATCATGGCAAAGATAAAATAAATCAGTTATTAGAGATGAGTTATTAAAACTATTATGTTTAGAAATGTGTTGAAATTTTTTTTTCTCTCCGTTAAACAGAAATTGGGGAAAAAATAAACAGGGGGGCTAATAAATCAGGGGGTTGAATAATTCTGATTGCAACTGTACACTGTAAAACATTATACAATTATTAGTCATATCAACATATGTTTTTAGTTAATTGTAAAGTATTAAACTAAGTTAATCATGTTTCAACTTAATTTTATAAGTTACGCAAGCTGTTTTAAGTCAGTTTGATATAATATAAGTTCAAATGACTCATGAGGTTAATTTGATTCAGCTTGATTCAACAGTATTATTTTACAGTGTAGGAAGGAAACTTACTGTTAACCAGATTTTTACTGTGGCAGGTTTACAAATATATTTATATCTGAATTTATTTATTAGGGGATTTTCACCTGTAATGGGGCTGGACAGTGGAGAGTTTAGACAGGAAAGTGTGGGAGCAGAGAGAGAGGAAGGATCGGCAAAAAACCTCAAGCCAGGAATCGAACTTGAGTCACCTTGAGCATCGTAGAGCTATGCACTAGCACAAGGGTACAATACTACAGTGTATTATTATTCAGTCTTGGAATGAGTAATATTATCACATGTATTAATTGTCATGAGCGATTAAGTGGTTCGTCCTGTTTTATTAAAAATCATGTCTAACTCAGTTAAAGGGGGCCTATTATGCCCCTTTTTACAAGATGTAAAATAAGTATCTGTTCCTAGAGCGTGTAAGTTTTAGCTCAAAATACAGCACAAATAAGGTTTTATTATCAAATTAAGGCTCTATCAATCTGCCCCTTTTAGGCTTTGACCTAAATCATGCCATTTTGGTGACTGTTGCTTTAAATTCAAATGAGATTGTGTTCTTTTCAAAAGAGGGTGGAGCTACAAATGACAATGCCTCAGGTAAAGCCTCTCAGCTGCTGAAAATATCTTCAGCAGGTGAAACTCTAATGACAGATGGCTGCTTCTCACTCAGGGCTGTTTATGCTAACTAATGGGCGGGGCTTCCCCCCTCAGATGACATGTCGAAAAGGAGAATGTCAATCAAAGTGTTTCTGTAGACAGTTTGTCAAGTGTTAACAATAAAAACTGAATGAATGAATTTTTATCACTAAAGCGTGGCTATATTCATACACTTTTGCAACACAACTATGCTTAAACCCCTTATAAAAGAGGTTTTTGCATAATAGGTCCCCTCTAAATTGTTCTGTGATGATGTTCTGTTTAAAAAGTGTGTAAATGCAGAGGATTTCTCATGGTTTGCGAGGTTTAATCTAGTCTGTTGTGTTTTAAAACACAAGTTGGATGCAGATGAGTGAGAAAGGTATTGTTATCTGTGCTGACTCAACACATGTGATTCTCTCTGTGATGTTGTGTCTCTGGACTGGAGCAGAGGTTTGCGTTACACTGATGCATAGCCATACTATATTTACATATCCTGTCTCTTATACAGTAGATGTGTTCATCACCGTGAAAGCCATAGTAAATGTGTGAGCGAGAGACAAACACCAGCCATTGATTTAACATCTTTATAATGGACGGGACTCTTCAGATTCTAGAATGCATCTGATTGGTCAGAAGATCTGATGGGGAGCTAAAGTGCACGGTGATGTCATCAAAATCGTTGATCTATATTGGTGGAAGTGAGAGACTGCATATTTTGAATGCTCATATCTTCTAAATGCAAACTATCATTGTTTTGGAGGACGCTAGTTACAGATAACTCATTCATTCATTTTTCTTCGGCTTAGTTTCTATTTCAGAGGTCGCCACAGCGGAATGAATCGCCAACTATTCCAGCATATGTTTCACGCAGCGAATGCCCTTGTAGCTGCAATCCAGTACTGGGAAACACCCATACACACTCATTCACACATGCACTCATACACTGCGGACAATTTAGCTTATCAAATTCACCTACAGTATAGCGCATGTCTTTGGATTGTGGGGGATACCGGAGCACCCAGAGGAAACCCACACAAACACGACGAGAACTTGCAAAGGCCACACAAAAATGCCAACTGGCCCAGCTGTGACTCGAATCAGCGACCTTCTTGCTGTAAGGCGACAGTGCTAACCACTGAGCCACCGTGCCGCCGCATTTATAGATAACTGTAAAACTAAAAACATCCAAAAAAACCTCTACATTTGATTTTTTAGCATGTAAAGCTGCATATGGGGTAACTGTAGATCGAAGTTGTAGTTAAGATGAGAGAGGAAGAGGGAAACCCCATGAAGAACTTCACACATTGGGATTCCCAGTGGTTCCCTCTACTTCCAGTCAATAAATACTATTTCATCATCTCTTCAGTACTGAAAAGTGATGAACCAGCAAAAGCTTCGATACACATAATAGTATTGTAATAACCCAGTTTCGGGTTTATGCAAATAACACCACAAATTAATGTCAGTGAAAATGTGGCTTTTTTACACTGTAAAAAGTCTTTAGTTTACTTCAAAAGTGAGTAAACCCGTTGCCTTAAAATTATTAAGTACATGCACTATATACATAATTACAAAATTTAAGTTACACTGTAAAATCCAAAAAGTTAAGGTAACTCAAACCGTTTAAGGAAACCGATTGCAACAAACCATTGACGTTCAAAAACTAATCGTAATGAGTACTTTGAACTTAATCCATTTGAGTAAATGAAGCAATTTGAGCACAGTATAACCCAATAAATGAAGAGAACTCAAACCAACTGAGTACTAGGGTTGGGCCGATCCTTCGCCCCGCCCCCGTCACAAACCCACCCGCTCGTGAAAAATACACACTCAGGCCCCGTTTACACTAATACAGTTTAGTTTTAAAATGGCATTTTAGAAAGAAAATGACCCACGTTCACACTAGTGTTTCACCTAGCATTTATGAACAGCCCTCCGTTAGGCTACAAATAATTAATTAGTTATGAATTAATTAATTATTCATAAATAATTAATTCACCTCCACCTATGAAGACGATGCCATCGTCCATCGCGATGTTTTACATTAGACATCGTACGATGCTAAATTGGTCAACATCGCCCAACCCTACTGAGTACTGTAAAACCCAATAAGTTAAGACAACTCAAACCGTTTGAGGAAACCGATTGCTGCAAACCATTTGAGTTAAAAAACTAATCTATATGAGTACTGTGAACTTACTCCATTTAAGTTGAAGTAATGAGGTATTTAATTAACCCATTACCTTTAACACTGAGTTCAAAACTCTTTTCAAATGAGTTGTAAATTTTCATTAAATTTTGAGTTAACTACACTCATTTTATTTGATAAAGTTGACTGTTGAGTTTTACAGTGTAACATTAGAGCCAACATAACAATTGCATGTCACAATGGGTTTACTAAATTCTTTAAATGAAAAGTCACTTGTCACTTTTAAGACAACAGCTTTACTCACTTTTTTTTACAGAGTAATTTTAGGAGATGGAAAACAGTTTTTTTTTTTTGTGGTACTCGGGCGGATTTAGTGATTTTGGGGCCCTAGGCAATTTCAGCCTTAGGGCCCAAGTCCTGAAATGCACCCTTTCAACTTTTCTTTAATATTTATTTATATTGCTGTTTTTTTATATCACTTAATCTTCTTTTCAACATTTGAAATTAATGCAATTTTTATATATTAAATGATTATTTTTTCGTAAAATGAATTTACAACTAAAAATAATAAATATATATATTTTATAAATTTGACTGCTGGACTGCTCCATGATATTTTATTTTGTGATGTTATTATTATTACATAACATTACATTATTCTAATAATATTATATTTGATTATATATAAAATAATACTTAATTACATTTAAATTGTATTTGTTTAACTCTCACCATACAAAATATGGTAGAAAACAATGTAATATATAGTTTATAGTTATAATTCATGCTTCTAGATATTTCCTGGGGTCCTAAGCGGCCGCTTACATCGCTTATGTGTTAAATGCGCCCCTGCTGGTACTAAAATACTTTATACTACAGGTTGCTTGATTCTGATTTGCTGATGTACATTCAAAGACGTGCAGTTATTTTCAATGGAACGCACAGCTGAAACAGTTCCAGGAGGTCTTGACCGCATTACAGTTCTATATCACTGCACCAGATTATGTCTCATTGTAGAAATTCTCACAGCCGTCAACAGCTCAAGGCATTGACAAAGCTGGTGAATTTAAACAACAGGATAAAAGTTAAATACTTGCCACAGAAATACATTTGATCATATATGAAAAGCACAAACTCTCTTTCTTGCTTTACCTTCTATACAAATGCAGCACTGCTCGGACAGTTTTATGAAAAAAAAAAAAAAACAGTCTGGCCTTCCTTTTTTCACTACCGCAGTAAAAATTCACTGGTCTTGAGACTTTAACTTCATATTTTCTATTAATAGAAACATGTCACTTAATAAATAATAGTTTAATCACTAATATTTGCACAAGTCTACTATTTATGGCTAAAGATTATTTTGCCAGATCTAAAATGCTGGAATTTTAGAATTAGTCACAGAGGATTGAGATAAAAACAAATATGTAAAAAAATCTCTTATTCACAACAGTGTATTAAGGGTAAGAATTTAACAAATGTCTTGAAATGCAACATCTAAACAATGCCTTGTTGTTTGATAAATGACTATGGGCTGTTGTATTATAAAACAAACATAATGCAATAAATATTAAGACATTACTCTAAACAATCATGCAAAAGTAAATCCTGAGTCGGCCAATAGCATTATATTGCAATTGTTTGTAAAACATACCGAAACTAAAAGTGATAAATCAATATTGACTACATTATAAAAAGCACTAATCTCACAATGAAGAAGACCGTGGGAGTGTCATACTATTACACTGAGCATGTCATTAGTAGGAGAAATAAATGGTACAGCGTGCAGGGAAATACTATCATACTGTTATACTGAAACTGAGCAGGATGATCATCACATGAAGTGGCTAAAGAGCACAGACGTAAACATCCTATACGCTGGCCCACAATTCAGCCCAAGTACACTTGCGTGGTATCAGAAATCAGTGCATACAAATAATCTGACAACCTAAAGCACCTAAATCTGTGCTCATAGCACAAAATTTTAATTCACAACAGCTTCAAAATGTATTAGAACACTTAAGCCAACCTCATTCTAAAAATGTTGTGTGTTGATTTAACCAGTAGAAAGAGTACTAAAAAAATCATACTTAAGTAAAAGTATCATTACTTGCCTAAAAATGTAGTGCAAATAAAAGTATCTGTTTTAAATATTACCAAAAGTATGAGTAAAAAGTAGCCCTTTCAAAAGTACTCAAGAGTAGTGAGTAGTGAGTATTTCGCTGTAAAAAACTGATGCATTTACATGTAATTTGTGAATGTGTGTAAACGTAACATTCTGTAGTCCATTTAGTTATTGCTCAGCAGGCGCACAACATCATTAGACATTATTAGGTTAGATTTAGGTTGTGACGTCAGGTGACCAAAATTGCCAAGCCAGTGTCTAAGGACAATGTTGTTTTGATGTCCAATAACGACGTCAAATGACGTTGATATTTTGTTGATTTTAGCTTGTGTTAGAAAGTGATCAAAATCTAATGTCGAGCCAACATCTTGAAACAAGGTCATATTGACATCAAATACTGACATTTATTTGTATTGCAACCAAAATCCAACATCTGATGGATGTCATAGAGGTAATGTCCACGCAACATCCACCTGTAACATCATTAGACATGGATATTTGGTTGATTTTACGTTGCCCTTAGACAAGATAAAATAAAGTAGTGACTGCAGGTTGAAGGAAATTAGTGGAGTAAAAGTACTAATACTGCACTAAAAATGTACTTAAGGGAGAGTAAAAGTACACATTTATAAAACTACTTAGTAAATTACAATTCCTGAGAAAAAACTACTCAATTTCAGTAATTTGAGTATTTGTAATTTGTTACTTTACACTGAATATGTTCTTTACACAAACATAGACAATCCAAACATTTGGGTTGAAAAATGCGTTTTAAATTTAGTGAAAAAAATTAACCCAACATTGGGTTTGTCCATATTTAATCTAACAACCCAGCATTTTTTAGAGTGCATGCTTGCGTTAATGCTTTTTGTAAATCCAATTGCTTCAGTGTAGACTCTAAAAAAGTTTTTTGATTAGTTTCAACTTATATTAGGGCAAAATATGATGTCTGGGTTGCATTTAAAAAAAAGTTTGTCTATAATTTACTCAAACTTGGGTTGTAACACTTTTTAGAGTGTATAAAGCGATTTTAGCAAAAACATTTTTTTTTTACTTGAAAAAAAATATTACGGTTCAGTCCAAATAAATAAAAAAGTCTGAATCCTTTTGCAAAGCACAATATCATTAACCAGACCAGAAATCACGACACATTATATATTATATACTTTGCACCGCTCTCTCTTTCGGTTTCTCTACGCTGACCGCCTTTCACTGATGACCTGCATTTCAAAATCAACAACACTCACCAACCTGGCAACCACACAAGACACATACCTGGAAACCACATATGGGAGTAATCCATGGATGCAACGGGCCCGGTCTTTGTCATGTTGCTGAATAAGTGTGCAGTCTCTCAGTGAGTGATGGCTTGCTCTCGCACACATGCACACACACAGACACTCTCTCTATTTCTCTGCCTCACTTTCTCCACTTCTCTTGACTCTGTCAGTGTGCGGCCAAGGAGGAGGAACAAACTGATAACGAGGGGGGGGGGGGGGGGGGGAAACTCTCCACTCCTCCTTCACTCCTCCCTCTGTCACCTCCTCTCCACGCTGTGCCCACCCACACCTCCACCCCCTCTGTGCCCACTTCCTGACCCTGAGAGCAGATATGCCGAGCGGGTCAGACGTGCCACATTTATGACGATGTACAGTCGACTCGAAGGGCTGAAGTTAAGCAGGACAGAGGAGGAAGTGAAGGGCTGTGGACCGGTGGGCTGAAGTGCAGAGACGGGTGAAGAGGCTGAGAGTGGGAAGGTAGCTGAGATGAAAAACTAAGCAGATGCTGTGATAGAGGTGAAAAGAGGGGGAGAGTTGTGCCACTGGAAAGTGCTGGGGTTGCTGGAAAGAGTCGCTCACGAGTCCTCTCTCAAACCCTCGTGTCACGCCGTATCTCTACTGTATATCAACAACGCAAGCCTCCAGCAGAAAAATACAGAACGAGGACGGCTTTGCTCACACGGCTTTTTTCCGACCTCACACGTCCACATCAGGGCATGAATCACCCCGTAGGAGCCCTAAACAATGCAGAGAAAGCAAAACAGGACTGGCGTGTGTGTGTTGTGATGTGTGACTGTGAAGTGTCTGAAGCAGGAAGCAGGGATTTGCTGTTTGAAATAGACACGGCCCAATTGTTTGAGCTACATGTAGGCTCAGAAAACTGCGTGGACACGCAAAAATTATTGTTGTTATTCCCCTTATTTTAATTTTCATTGTTTTCAACATTTTTGAAATGTAGTAAAGTGTTTTCTTATGGACAAGAATATTTTGCGATGCTTTTTTTGAAATGTTAGATAGTGTTTTGTCTAGTTCAACTCACTAAAAAAACATCCTTTTGTAAAGAAATAAAATATTGACAAAAATTATTTATATTGGTCAGGAAGTTTTAACGACCTTTGGATCAAATATTGAGATCAAACCTATAAATAAATAAATAAAAATAAATACATAAACAAACATCTGATTAGTACTGTTTTAAAAACCTAACCACAATGATTTATATTATACATTAAAACTATAATATGTAGTTGAAGTGTGCACTTTAAAGGCTTAACTGGGTTAATTATGATAAAGTTATTAGGATAACAGTGGATAATTAGGATAATTAGAAAAATTAAAACAAGTCATTGAATAAACAGTGGCTTATTGTGTAGCCAACTGGGCATTTTTTAAGAAGGCTAATAATATTGATTTTAAAAATGAAGTGAACCTAAAGGAAATAAGACTTTTTCCAGAAGACAAAATATTATAGGAAATACTGTGAAAATGTCCTTGCTCTATTAAACATCACTTGGGAAATACTTGGGGAATTTCAGAGGAGGGCTGATAATTTTGCCTATTATGTTGTATGTTGTATATAGTAATATAGCTGTACATACACTTGTCAATTTGTATATTTGCATTCACTACTTTTTAAAATATATTTATTATCCGTTTTTTAGTCCTGTCTGTAATTCTGTTGCACTGTAGAAGCTCTGTCACGAAAACAAATTCCTCGTATGTGTGAACATACCTGGCAATAAAGCTCTTTCTGATTATTCTGATTATTATTCACTATATATTTATAACTACTTGTGTGTGTCAGCATGATGTTTTCAGTTATTTATAATATAACAAAATGTAGTTTTATCATTTATTTTTTCACATATTTTAATAAGTACAGGTCAGAGGTATGTTTGTTTTTGTTTTCCTTTACATAAACATTCCTTTACATATGCTTTATTTCACCCATATTTCAACTTTTTTCCCGACAAATGTTATTCAAATTTCCAAGTACTGGTTTGCGGCTGGAGGGGCATGAATAGTTGGTGGTTCATTCAGCTGTGGCGACCCCTCATAAATAAGGAACTAAGCCGAAGGAAAATGAATTAATGTTCAAAATTCAAAATTTAATTTGATGAGAAACCACCTGGGATGTCTTGCCTTCATATATCTAAGCTTATTTCATTAGGGTGTGAAGCAAAGGTTATGTTATGGAGGGACACAAAGGCATTCCATCTAAACATTTACATTAAATTATTTAGTAGATGCCCAAGTCTGGCATGTGATCAGAAAACTAAACCAATAGATTCAAAATGCACCTACATAGGATAATGTTTAATACTGATGTTGCCGTTTTAAACGAAACAAACAGAATATGTAATAGCTAGTTTAAGATATTTACAGCCAAACCAAGGTGAAGTCCAAATCCAAAATATATGGGTGAAATAAGAGGTTGCAGTGTTGTATTCTTAACACAAGGTGGCGTCATTAACACACTTTTACTGATGCGTTTTTTCCTCCAATTTCCTGATTGATTAGACCCGTTTCTAAGGCTTCATTTCCACTACACACTGGTTATTTTACAAGCAAATTTGCTATAGTTCACACAAACACGTAAAACACAAATATATAGCTACTTTTTTGTAATGTAATATAGGGTGCATGAGGCCTTTACAGGTAAATAACTATATGAAAAAGTAACCAAGCAAATAAAAGGCAGTAAGTCGGCGAAACCCACTTTCCCTACAAACCAATGTTAATTATAATTTAGGGCCTTGACAGAGATTAAAGTGAGAACTAATTCGAAATGGTCCAACAATATGTGATAATATAAGGCGGGACTTTACCGTTCGCAGAAGCCGTCCGAAAGATTTTCAGTGCAATTTTCAAACACTATGAGGCTGTGACATGTAGTCCCATTATACTGTATAGAATGGACAACTGGTTTACGACAGAAATGTAGACTGATTAACCGTAAATTCAGTCATACAAACTCCTGGACTGTGAAATTTCGACCTTTTGAGCAAGGGCGGACTTAACCAATAGCTAACCGAGGTGAGCAGCCGCTTAGGGCCCCGGGAATTTAACGTTAGGGGGCCCCGACCACTAGTCTATGTTAATCATATAGCTCTTTTACAATTTTTCTATCATTTGTTGTAAAATCTGTCTATAACCATAACATTTTAATCTTTTTACTTCTTTTCAAAACCGGGTGGCCCCTATGAATAGTGGAACATTCCTTTCTTACTGCACATGCATATATATATAAATATCTAATTACAAATATGGCTTAGTTTGTAAACTTGTTTTTTTATTTGTGAATTTATTGTATTTGTTTTTACATTAAGAAGATAAAGGCTCCACTTAAAATATATTTTTAACATGCAGTTTATTTACAAAAAACAAATCTAGTTTAAATGCTTGGGTCCCATACCTGGAATTGCTTAGGGCCCTGAAATCACTAAGTCCGCCCCTGCTTTTGAGCTTACATTGGGCCTATAGAAAGATTTATTTAAGTGATTTGTGCCCTTCATATCTAAAGGTGATGATAACACATTCACTTTTGGTTTTGAATCACAAGTGTTAGTTCAAAGTAGCTTATTGTAATAATAATTTCACATAAATGAATACTTGAATAGCTTATTTTAAATGTAAAATCTGCTTTTAAAATTCTTAATTGAGGTGTGTTTTACATGTTAGTGTACGCATATACACTTTAAAAAATTATTTGATCAATTAGTCATGACAACATATGTTTTTAGTTGTAACGTATTAAACTAAGTTAATCATGTTTAACTTAATTTTATATGTTATGCAAGCTGTTTTAAGCCAGTGTAACATAATATAAGTTTAATTGACTAATAAGGTTAATTTGATTGCGCTTAAAAACTTAAGGCAACCATGATTTTTTTTACAGTGTGGGCTTAAACAAACATGGGTATATTGTGCCTCATCTTTTTTTTTTTAAATGCATGCAAGTATCAAATATGAAATTCTACCAAGAACCGCTGTACAGACAACAAAAGTAAAGTAAATATGATAAGAAACGGCAGTAGCCTACCATAATAAGAAGTTTTGCACAGCTAAAAATTAATAGATATGGATGAGACACAAAATTGACACATTCAAGTTACAAAGGCCTTGCCAGCTCTTATGGTAAAACAATCTGCATATAGATATGAATATTTACAGCTGAACTTAGTTTTTCTATATAATTTCATGCACCTTTTTACTAGAGCAAAATGTGTTCCCAATATTCTTCTCAATATTCTTTTGTGTATAATCACACAAAGAGAGTCGAGAGTCAGGTTCACGGTCATCGGCAGCATGTGTTTGTGTCGTGCGTCTGCTGGAGTTAAAGGTCACGACCCCAGAGGTCACGCAGCACAGACATGCGTGCATATGTCACGGGGGTCTCAGGCCATTCAGCTGCCCTCTCGTCCCATGATTTCCATTCAAATGTCACACCTAAGTGCTTCCCCGTAATAATTACAAACGACATCAATTTGACTTTTTGTGTCGAGCTGCAGCCTGATGTATGTGCAGTCCAAACCACACCACCACATGCTCCACCATGCACCAAACAGGCCTCTATATGATCTTCCAAAGCGAGTATGTTTCTTGATGCATTCCTCTCGCTCTCCTTCTCTCCATGTTTATCTGATCAGCTGTCCATTTAAAAGCGCAAGCTACAGGCCTCAAGAGAGCCATCAATCTTACAGCTGTCACAGCTCACGCCGCATGCGTGCGTATGTGTGTGAGTGATTAGATACTAACTATTTCGCACAGCAAACACTCTTCGCGCTGCAGATGCAATCACTCCGACACAAATGTGTTTAGTCTTTCGGGCTGATAAAGTTACACGGAAGCTTTCTTTCTGTCCGCCATTCCAGGCAGACGCGCCCACCTCTTCACCTCCATAAACACAAACGTCCATTCTGTCCACTCCAGCTGTTAAAGCATCAGCACATCCCGTAACATAAGGATGGAAATGCTCTTTTAAATTGTTTCCAGACATTTGCTCTTTCTCTCTCTTTCTTCCCTGCTGGTCAGCAGACGCTGTGACATCACTGGACACTGCTCTGCACTGTGATTGGTCACTGGCCCACGTTGCCAGGCAACAGCAGCAAAAGGTCTCTTGTGTGTGTATGTGTGTGTGCGTGTGTGTCTGTGCTTATGTGTATGTTTTTACCCCTGTGACAGACAGTGAAATGGTAAACGGAGAGCGGCTCTTGTGCTGATAAGTTCTGCTATCTGAAATGGAGCCCTTTTCCTGTAATGTGGGGGTGTGTGTATCGTTTCCCCCCGAATGAAGGTGCGCATGTTTAATATTTAGGCTTAAATCAGTTGAACGCAGCTGTGTGTGTGAGAAAGTGTGTGTCTGGGGAATAGGAGGTTATTGTTTTTGACACAGACCCTCATATTTCTGCATCGATCGATTCCTCTGACTCCCGACACGACAATAATCGCGCACACACACACACACACACTCACACACACACACACACACACATGGGCCTCTTTCTATCAGTAGCATTATTACTGTGCAGAGAGGTAGAGGGGGAAATAAGCAGAGCTGAGAGGAATTCATACGGCAGAACGGTAAGGAAAGCGGATGTAAGAGAGAGTCGGGCCACTTGAAAAAGAAGTGCACAGTGGGAGAATTGATAGTAAAATCTCACAGGGAAAGAAAAGGACAGGGGAAGATGAAGAGAGATGAGAAAATAAATGAAAAAACTTGGAAGATAAAGCTAGAAAGTAGACAGAAACGTGTGTTAGCAGAAAAAAAGTGCCACCGATTCTGTGGTATAGATGGAGCATCGACTCAAGTGACCTATTTATTCATGCTATATTGAATCATATACACTCAGTTACCTTTATTCCATTTTGAATAACCACAAAATATCTGCAATGATATATATATATATATATATATATATATAAACTAACCACCCACTTAAATCTGAACCTCACTAGAGAAAATACCTTATTCTACTAGAAAGTAGACAGAAACGTGTGTTAGCAGAAAAAAGGTGCCACCAATTCTGTGATAAATGGAGCCTCGACTGAAGTGATCTATTTATTTATGCTATATTGAATCATATGTTACCTTTATTCCATTTTGAATAACCACAAAATATCTGCAATGATATATACACACATACACACATATAAACTAATTGCTTAAACTTGAACCTCACTAGAGAAAATACCTTTTGAGTTAGAAAAAAAATTGTAAATTTGTTATTCAATGAATTGAGTGTTTCAAAAACTTAAATTTTAAGATTTATGTGAATTTATTTTATTTTATTTATTTTATTTTATTAAGCATACAAATCTGAAAAACTAAAAAAAGTGCCTTTTAAGTTATTAATTTTGCTTTTGCAATTATTTAATACTTATTAAATAATACATGAATTATTACATATATAATGCCAAAAAGAGGTATATGTATATTTTTGAATTTGATACATCCCATGTAATAATCAATCTAGTAAAAAATGTGGAATTTTTTCATTTGAAAAGTTCAAAAGCAAAAACTTCTGCATTTTTCTCAGGCTGTTGTGTGTAGTTTCTGTAATTTTACTCTTTGTGCAAAGAATAGGTTATTTTATCATGTTTAAAGTAAAATAACTGAACATAAACATAGGAAGTTAAAAAAAAAGCACATTTTAGAGGAACATTTCAGATGGCACTTAGAGGTTTTTGTTTTTGGCTTTATTTATTAAATATTAAGAATTTAAAAGGCTTTATTTAACAGAATTTAAAGAGCAAATACATATAGTTGAAGTCAGAATTATTAGCCCCTTTTTTGATTTTTTTTGATTTTTAAATATTTCCCAAATTATGTTTAACAGAGCAAGGAAATTTTCATAGTATGTCTGATAATATTTTTTCTTCTGGAGAAAGTCTTACTTGTTTTATTTTGGCTAGAATAAAAGCAGTTTTAATTTTTTTTTAAGGTCAAAATTATTAGCCCCTTTAAGCTATATTTATTATCAATAGTCTACAGAACAAACTATCGTTATGCAATAACTTATTACCCTAACCTGCCTAGTTAAACTAATTAACCTAGTTAAGTCTTTAAATATCACTTTAAGCTGTATAGAAGTGTCTTGAAAATATCTAGTAAAATATTATTTACTGTCATCATGCCAAAGATAAAAGAAATCAGTTATTAGAAATGAGTTATTAAAACTATTATGTTTAGAAATGTGTTGAAGGCTCTAAAGAAACATCAGAATGCAAGAAAGAGTCTTGGTGTACAGTTTTGCAATATGACCTAACAGATTTAGAATGAAGCCAAATATGTGTTAAAGCCCAGAACTTGTCAATTAATGCTAGATTTAAAATGATCCAATATAACTGGGCAACTGCGTACTTATATCACACTTGAAAAACTAAACAAGTTTAACCCAAACATCCCAGATATATGTTTCAAATGTCAAAAACATAAAGGAGCATTCTTTCATTGTATCTGGGAATGTGACGTGGTTAAGATGTTTTGGCAAAACGTAATTACATTAATGTCCTCAATTATTTTAAAACCAATTCCAGTTACACCTGAAATATGTGCTTTGGGTTTATTTCCTGTAAATTGCTCATTACCAGGTTATCAAACTAATATGATCGACATGTGTCTTGTTATTGCAAGGCGTTTGATAGGACTCTATCAGAAGAACATATAAGGTCCATCCATTTAAAAATGTAAAAAAAAAAGAAGTGTAATTTAATGTTAAATTTCAAGTGATTTTTTTCTACAATAAAAAAAGTAAAAAGTAAGGTGTTGAAAAAAAAAATATTCTCTCCATTAAAAAGAAATTTAGGGAAAAAAATAAACAGGGGGACTAATAATTTTGACTTCAACTGTATGTATTGAGAAACATATCAAATAATGTCAAAAGCTTGAAAATGACCACTATAATATTTTAGCTACCTCGCCCTGCCCTATAGTGCAGTATAATAACAGAAGAGCATTACAAGAGAGAAGATGAAGGATTCATCCCATCTTTTTCCAATAAAAGAAGAAATGAGGGATTGAATTGGGGAGGATGGAGGGGTGAGGGTACAACAAAAGAGATGAGGCGCACATACACTGAAAGCGTTGTTTTTGAGAGATGAGGAAGAGATGTTATTAGGTTGACAGCGGCGTAATGACGGAGCGACTCTAGAGCTGTCACGCAGAAAAAGCACAAGCGGACGGTGATGGAGGACAAACACAGACACGTTCACACCTACACTGTCACTTTCACAAGGAACCGTTTGCTTTGACATGACGGACAGGTCAGGATGGTCAACTGGAGAGATTGGCTTTTTTGTTTGTTTGAAATGTTAGCTTCAAAAAGTTTTATTTAGCGCATATCAAGCTTCAACTTGAAATTGTGCGGTGCCGATTGTTTCTAGACACAAGAAATGCATCTTACATCGATAAATAAGATGAGTCGGTAACACTTTATAATAACTACACACTATAAATCATTTAATAAGCATTATTATTGCCTTAAGCATTATTGTGAATTCATTATTTATTAAGGTACCTCTACATTAATAAACGTTAGTAAGCAGTTTATTACTGCAGCTACAAATGCTATATTCTTGACCTAAAAGCACATTTATAATGTGCTTAATAATTGTACTTTTATAATTTGTAAGTGATTTATTTTCATTACTAAATTAAGCATTAAATTTACAAACTATTTGTATTGAAAGAATTGTTGGGGTTATTAAGATCATTCAGAATATGCAAGTAAATGATTAATAAACTATTGAAATCAACGTTTATTTATCTTATTATTCAGGCGTATAGTAATGGTTACTATGTACGTTAATAAATGCTTTATTAACACAACTTCATGCAGTTTTGTGACTTAATCTAAAGTGTGGACAATTTATGCTTTGTAAATTTCTTATAAATGACAATTAAAGGCTCAGTATCTAATGAACAATAATCTTTGCAATCCTATCTAAAAAATAAAATTACTGTAAAATTACTGTAAAAATTGGATAAAACAACAACAATATAATAATTTAACAATATATTATGATACAACATTTCAATGTTATTTAGCGATGTTTAAACTGCACAGTAGTTTTATTTTAGATAAGGTTGCAAAGATTTATTTTATATTTGATACAGTTTCATTTGTGTATCTTCAAATGAATAGAAATGAATAAAGTCGTTAAAGTATTTTCTTTTTTCCTGTTCAGAATTTAACTGAGCCTTTAATTGTCATTTATAAGGCATTTAAAAAACATAAATAGTCCTTACTTTAGGTCACAAAACTGCATGAAGTTAAGTTAATAAAGCATTTATTAACATACACATTAACTATTAGTATATGCCTGAATAATAAGAATTATAAATGTTTATTTGAATAGTTTTTAATAATTTACTTACATATTCTGAATGATCTTTAAAAACCATCAACTCTTAAATACTTGGTTTGTAAATAATGCAATACTTAATTTAATAAAATGTAGTAAAATTAATCATTAACAAAGTATGAAAACACAATTATTAAGCATTTTAAATGTGCTTATAAGTCAAGAATAGAGCATTTGTATCTGCAGTTATAAACTGCTTATTAACATTTTTTAATATAGAGTTAATGCTTACAAATAATGAATTCACTATTTGCTAATGCTTAATAAATGATTCATAGTGTATAGTTATTATAAAGTGTTACTGATTAGTCTTATAAAATGCAATTAACATCAAGCAAGCAAAGTATTGGTGCCAAAATAGAACATTTATGAAGTGCATTTCCCCAAACACCACATGTTTTAGTTTCCTGTAATTAATACATTTGGTTAGGTCTGTAATTATTTTAATATAATCTTTATAATGAATGCACTATAATATTTTACTACTGAAAAAGTAACAAGTGAAAAGAAGTAAAATGCATGCTTGCAAAAGTTTTTATTTTATTTAGGCTTAATATTATTTTTAATTATAGACATAAAATGAAGTGTGTGTGCACATTGCATTCCTTGTTAGTAGGGCCAGACAGAATGTGTGGACATTTTTTTTTTATTTTGTAAAAAATCTGCGGATTTATGCAGAATTATTTTGGGAGTGTTATAACTTAAAACTTATGAAATCTAATTAAATCTAATTAGATCCACTTATTTGGTAAATAAAGTCTATCATATAATATATCTACTAAAAGACTGTACTTTACAA
The DNA here is from genome assembly GCA_903798195.1 of Danio kyathit. NCBI lineage: Eukaryota > Metazoa > Chordata > Actinopteri > Cypriniformes > Danionidae > Danio > Danio kyathit. The sequence goes on from LR812534.1 coordinate 29,204,076, forward strand.
ACTGTATTGTAAATAAATCATATGATCTTTTTCATATTAGTCAATAATATTACTGAAATTAATTTAAAAACTAAATAATTATTAATTAACACACATTTACACACAACTAAATAAATAGACTGCAGATTTCTGCACGCACAGATTCCGTTTGGGCCTACTTAATAGTAATACCAGTAAATTCTGACATTGTGGGGTCATTTTCGTTATGTCCCTGTGAGGAAAATGGCTAATAAATCACATGGAATGAAGTATTTTTAAAATGTAAAAATGCTAATTGTATTCAGTAAGGATTTGGTTTAGTAGTAAGGTTCAGGTAGGGAATAGAATGTATAGATTGTACAGTATAAAAATCATTACGTCAATGAAAATTCCCCATATAGATAGCTGTACTAGTGTGTGTGTGATTTCCATCTAAACAAAGCTATTTTAAGAGGAGTTGACCTCGACGACGGGGTTCGAGTTCGGCGAAGAACGGTTCCAGAAAGTGGGTAAGACTAGAAAAGAAACCAAAAAATGAAATAAACAAGTAATCAACAGGGTGAGAATGTGGTCAAATCTGAAAACGTGGTAAAAAATCAGGCGAGTGCTTTTCTTTTTCTGGATTGCCTTTCAAAACACTGTCGGTTGGGTTTAGGGAAGTGGGTGGGCGGGTCAGTTGGTGCTTTTGAAAATATTCTTGGTTGGGTTTAGGGAAGGAGGAGGGTACGCACGCACAGATTCTGTTTGTGCCTACTTAATAGTAATACCAGTAAATTCTGACATTGTGGGGTCATTTTTGTTTGGATCGCTCTGTGGAAAATTGCAAATAAATCACATAGAATTAAGTATTTTTTAAATGTAAACATGCTAATTGTATCCAGTAAGGGTTTGGTTTAGTAGTAAGGTTGAGGTAGGGGATAGAATATTCTGTTTGCACAGTATAAAAATCATTATGTCAACAGAAAGCCCCCATAAAGATAGCTGTACCAGTGTGTGTGTGATTTCCATTTAAACAAAGCTATTTTGATCTGGTGCAACTTATAATCAGGTGTGACTTATCTTCCATGAATAGTATTAGCTTTGCACATCCCTATTTGATTTCCCCCTCAGTTTCTGTCTTTTCCATTAGTGTCAGTGTTGTAGAGCAGATTAAATATTATTGGTTTACATTTTCCGGAATAATTTGACCTTTAACCTGCCTTTCACCTTTTCCCCGCTGCATTTTTTCCTCCTTCTCGCTGTCTCCTGCCCGCCTGTCAGTCCTACTCATCAATATTCCCTCTCACCCTCCATCTTTATCACAACATCCATCTTTCTCTCTCCCATAATCCCCTTCTCCTTCGCTTTCCGCCCCCCTCCTTTCTGTATCACTTCATTCCCCCTTCGTTCTCTTCTCATCCCATTTCACTTCCTAAACTACACCTCTCCTTCTCTCTCTCTTTGTCTCTCCATCCTTTTCCAGCTGCCAAGTCTTACCTCTTTTATTGTTTAATTTCCTTTCCTTTTTATGCCCCACTTGGCCGTCTCTCTCTATCCGTCCTTGTCTCAGTGTTTGTGATAATAACTAAAATAAGAGTTTCTTTGGCCATTATTTATCTCTCTCCTCATGAGCGCAGGGAGATATCAAGCCCTACTCAGAGGCGGCACAGGGGAGCCGTGCTACATTTGGGGAAAGGAAAGGAAAGGTGTACTGTGAGATGGAGAGAAGGATGGAGGGGGGGCTCGACTGCTGTTAGATGGCGGTAGATGGGCTAGTAGAGCGGGGGGGGTGTAGGAAATCGGCCTGGCTAGCGGAACAGCTTTTCACCTATCTCTCTCTCTCTCTCTCTTTCCCCATACTGCTTTGTATTCTGTGGAGATGACAGGGGAAAGCTTTATTGCTCTGAGTCGGTATCGATCGGGGCCCTAGGCAGGGGGCAGCGCACAGACGCCCATTAGAGGCACTTTCTCAACGACCGCTCCCTAAGAGCACAACCCCACCCAACCCCCCCGTCTTTCTCTTTCTTTGCCTCTGAAATTCAAATTCAAGGTTTCTATCCTTGAGGCTTGACTGAAGACGAGCGAGAGAAGGCGAGAGGAGACATAATCTGATAAAGAAAGAGCCAAAAGAGACACAAAGCAAAGAAAATATATCAATATTTCAATAGTCTACGAATGCGCTACATTTCTCTTATCTCCTCAGCTCACCATTGTTTCATATGTTCTAGATATTTAATAGCACATGAATAAATGTGGGTTGGAATCGATAGAGATGTGTAAGTGTGGGACTGGAGCTGAATGATTTATCATTAAGAGGTTGCGATTTTGAATTAAACACCCATTGATTTTTATTCTTAAATGACAATCCATTGGCTGCCTATTACACCTCTGACATGTGATCACAGCGGATATCTGTGTTTGCCACTGATTCAGAGAGAGCAGTTATCTGTATAGTTTAAAAACAGAGTCTTTATTCTTTTCAACATCATAGTATCACTATTTCTGCGTTACAAAATGAAAATGTACTACGAATAGAAAACGTTTTCCTTTGTTCCATTAAAATATATATTTTTTCATGCTTTGCAGATAGTATACAAGAGATGTGGAAGAAAATCTGGGGCCCTAGCTACATGTCCAACATAGGCTCATTCTGAAAACGTAGCCCTATATACATTTCTGGAGATCTCGAATTATGTATTCAGAAGTACGATTGGCTGGATTTCAGCGCTAAAACGAACGCTATGGGGCGGGATGACGCGTCGGCGGACTTGAGATGCAGAGAGGAGTTGACCACGACGACGGGGTTCGAGTTTGGCGAAGAACAGTTCCAGAAAGCGGGTAAGGCAAAAACAGTAACCAAAAAATAAAATAAACAAGTAAAAAACAGGGTGAGAATGTGAAAGAATGAAAATGTGAGAATGTGAGAATCTGAAAATGTGGTAAAAAATAAGGCGAGTGCTTTTCTTTTTCTGGATTGCTTTTAAAATATTGTCGGTTTGGATTAGGGAAGTGGGTAGGCGGGTCAATTGGTGCTTTTGAAAATATTATTGGTTGGGTTTAGAGAAGGAGGAGGGTGCGTCAGTCGGTCGATCGGTCAGTCAGTCAGTCAACAGCGGCCTCTGGTGGATTTATGTGAGAACAGCAGGCGCAAATGGCACTTGCGAGAGAAATCTGAGATCTCAAAAAGTGTACACAGCAGCCTCTGGTGGATTCGCGAAAACAAAAACTGCAAAAAAAAACGCACCTCCTGGAATGTATTTGACGCTCTCTAGAAATTTTCAGTTTTCAGAATGAGCCTGGGTTGTACATGTCTATGCCTTTAACCACTTGGCTAGACACCCTGACACATTTGTGTTGTAAAAAGTTTTGCATACTGACAACATCATCAACAAAATCATCTCTATTTACATGGATTCATGAAAATTATTAACAAATATATAGTATTATGCAGGCCACTAGATAGCAGTAACATTGTAAAGAAACACTACATGTCTGTGTACTCACAATCCAGTAGTCTGCCATAGTTGTTCTCGCCTGTAGATTAAACACATACGCACAGTGTCACTAATTTCATAGAATATAATTTAATAAAACAAATCACATGTTTGCAGTCCACCAGCCTGATCTCACAAGAAAACATAACTATTTTACGTTTTGTCAGTTTAGTGGCTAATTCAGAAGAATTCGTACAAGTTCAGTCGTATGAAAATTTTAAAAAAGAGGCGTGGCAACAAACCACATCCCTAAACCCAACCCTAATTGGGGGATGAGCAAATCGTACTAAATTGTATGAATGAGATCATACGAATTCATACGAATTAGACATTAAATCAAAAAGTTACGAATTGCCATGAGATCGCGCTGAGACTATACACATTTAATGCATTTTTGTGAAAATCAATGGACAAAATCCGTTAAAAGTTTTTCAATTTTAGTTGAAAATAGTCATGTAAATCGCAGCTGAATCAGACATTCAGCAGATTTATTCAAAATGCTGATTCATCTTAAACAAATGTAAGTCAGAATTTCTTTATAAGAAAGTCATTATATCATTCTCACTAACCAACTTTTTTTCTCAAACAAAAATCAAATGAAGTATTGTTAAATAGAGTGCAGTAAGGTAACTTTTTCACCCCAAAACACAACAAATGACATTATTTTGTTTAGCCCTCTATTCATGAATCATGCAAGAAGTTGTGTATCCAGAACCGTGCAGCTTTATCCAGCATATATTTTTAACACATTGACACACACACACACACACACACACACACACACACACACACACACACACACACACACACACACACACACACACACACACACACACACACACACACACACACACACACACACACTGAAAACATAACACAGAATGAAGACTGGCCCTGTGAATTGTGTGAACACCAAAGAGATATGTTCCCAGTTTGTGTATGTGTGTATGTATGTGTGTGTTCAGATCCCAGTGGGACGTCACACTCTGGGATGAGTCCTATGCCACCTGTAATCTCCCCCTTCACAGAATTCCTCATTTTTAAATCAGAGTTTGGCAAAGCAAAAAATCTCACCTCAACACTCACCCCTTCCTGCCCTCTCTCTCACACCTCGACCAAACAAAACCACACTGTCATGATGAAGAAAACGCTTTCTAACACCTCCCTGCCTATCCCAGAGCACACACACTATTCTATAAATATTAATTCTCCATTACCTAGCTGAAAATGTCTGACCTGCAGAGACTAAACTTTGACCTTGGGGAATTTAAAGTTGCATCTGCACATCTCCTCTGTCCTTATGGAGTGAGTTAGAATGACATTGGTCTAGTGCACATATTCTCAAAATCGAGCCTTGCTGTTCATGTGGAAAATGGAGATTCAAATCTGGCCGGCAATAAACCCTGATCTCTAAGTCACTTGAGTAATTTTCTCCCCTCTCTCTTTCTTTCACTCTCTCTTTCTGTGTCTCAGTACAAAGTAATATAATATTAAATAAACACTTTCTTTATAATTAACTGTATACTTATATAAAATAAAATAAAATAAAGTAAGAATATTCAATTAATAAAAAAAATTCAGATCTTGCCTGCAACATGCTCTGATCCAAAATTGTTTCCAAATTTCCCTCTTTAATATATATAATTTTCTTACCAAATAAATCTACAATAAATTATACAATATTAATTAATTAATTATATTAAAATATAATTTGCTATTTTAATGACTCTTCTAATTTAAGTTTTCTAATATTTTTTGTTCAAATAAATTAAATACATATAAAAATTGCAATAAATTATTTATACATTTTTAAAATATTTCTAATACTTTATATATTTAAAGGGATAGTTCACTCAAAAACGAAAGTTCTGCCATTATTTACTAATTCTTGACAAAATTGATTGATCTAAAGATTTTCCTATGATTAATATCATCTCTGTCCATAAAAGTTAAATAATATGTGTTCACATTTGCAGATTTAAATCAATAAAACAAACTCTGGTGTGATTGCTCTGTTTGTCAAAGCAAATAAGTGTGAGTATTCAAACCCTACATAGTGCACTCCAAAAAAGCAGATGAAAACCTCTGGAAAAAATGGTCACATTCTGCTTAAATGAACTCCTATGCATTTTGAATGGAATGCGAATGTAACACAGACCAAAAGCATATAAACCGACCAAAAACATGACATGATGTCACAAGACGTGCATTATTTTGAAGGATTGGTATGTTCACATTTCGTAATGATAGCATGAATGCCATAAGCAAACCTGGACCAAACAATTTCATCTACACTACAAGATTCCAATCTGCAAATGTGAACAAACCCCAAAAAGTGTTTCTATTTTTAAGTCATAAGCCCCTTTCACACAGTAGTAGAGGTACATTTTCTTAAAATTATTGCAACAACATTTTTCAAAATGCACTGTTGACACAGGCAAGGACGATCCATAATTTTTTCCGGAAAAGCACTATTCACTCACTCATTCCAAAAAATCAGTAAATTCGGACATCATTAACCATAAATGACCTCTAATGGCTGCGCTTGTATTTGTAAACATGAAGAGGAACAGATTTTTTGTTGATGGCTTCATTTTATTTCAAACGTTCGCATTCATGCATCTGCTTTTGTCCCAGAGACAAACCAAAATACTGAACTATAGGAGAAAAATGTTGCTAGCATCTGAAGGCATAGCTGCAGCTTAAAAAAGTAAAAAAAAAAAAAGTCTTGTTTACACATATGGGTACACAGCCTGATCGCACAAGGAAAAGTAAGTATTTTAAGTTTTGTCAGTTTAGCAGCTAATTCGTTCGAATTCATATGAAAATGTACGATTTTTTTCACCCAGCCCCGCCCCTAAACCCAACTGTCATTGGGGGATAAGCAAATCGTACTAAATTGTATGAATGAGATCGTATGAATTCAAACAAATTAGGCAATAAATCAAAAAGTTATGAATTGCCGTGAGATCGAGTTGGGCGACAGTGCTCTGATTGATTGACATAGGCAATTCTGTGGATATATGGTAAAGTATTGTGAACAACTCTGATGAAGAGATGTGGACAGAACACTTTTGCATGTAGAGAGTTATGTTTGAGTATGTCTTGCATCTTGCACGTAAATTTACAATGGTTTATCATAAGTGTTATCGATCATTTTTTTCACAGTTGGCACTAAGAAGAAACATACACTGTAAAAACATCCGTAAATTAGCAGTTTTCCGTATTTTGTGATTTATGTTTTTATTTTTCCTATTTATTTATGTTTTTGAATTGCATTATGGGACCTTGAGCATTCTTCCAACAACTTTTAACCTTGAAAAGTTCCAAAAAGTGACTTTTATTAACATTTTTAATAGTTTAAAGTGATATATTGTGTGGGTTGAGGTTGTGTATTACAATACAAAACCGTAATAGACTGCCAGTGCATTTTCTGTTATTTTACAGACTTATTTCTCTCTCTATATTATTTCTTATACATTATATTATTTCAAACTACTGAAATGTCAATAAAAGTCACTTTGTTAAACTGTAGAGTTGAATTTTCAACATCAAAAGTCGACAGAGCAGAGATCAACATCCCATAATGCAATTCACAACCATAAATACTAAAAAAACTTGATTTAATATTAATATTTTTTTACAGTGTATAAGTGTTGTCTGATTTATCAGCAATAATGTGTCTGGACTCTTGACAAAAGGCTCAGAGTCTTTTATTTTCAGAAACAGCGTGGAGTAAATACGTCATCGGCATTAGAATGTTCTGATTGGCTGGAGTAGGCGTCGCACGTCAGCGTGTTCTGAACTTGTACGTGCTCAAACTAGCAATTTTCCTTCTGCGTTCAAACACAGCAGAAATTCGGCAATTTACTGATAACTTCTCATTGAGGAAAACTGCGGGTACAAATTTTTCAGGATTTTTAAAAAGGGCCTGTTCACACATGATCCCTTCATGGCGATTTACTAGCAATTTTTGGAAAAGTCTGTATGTGTGAAAGGGACTGTAGAGTTGTTGAGTAGGTACAGCGTGATCTTCCAATGAGAATCAGATCACATGTTTTTAACCTGTCGAACACTAAAAAGTCTCTCTCCACAAGAACCACGTGGGAATAGTTGAAGAGACTTGGACGCAGCACAATCGAGCAGCATGTTTACACATGTGAGTCAATCGCTCCCACAGCAATCGATGGAGAGAGAGAGAGAGAGAGAACAGGTTACCTTTGGTCATTAAGACGGGGAATCCCAGACTTAGGGTGGTTAGGGGTTCATTGATAGAGAGAGAGAGCAGACAATTATCTGTATTGATTAAAGCGAGGCTCACAGTGAAGAACAGAGCTCACTATGTGTCGATCAATAGAAAGAGAGGAGAGAGAGAGAGAAAGAGAGATAGAGAGAATTGTTTGGGGGAAGAGGGTCAACAGGGTGGGAACAATATAGGGACAAAATCAAGTGTGAAAATGAGAAAGAGTAAAATAGTAATGAAATATACAGTAAGTGCATTATAGAGAAAAAGATGTGAACCAACACGTGTAAAAAGATTTAAATAAAAGACAAAACAAGCATTAAATAAGGCAAAACTATAAATAAATATATATTCCTTATTTTTGTCTGTTAAAAAATCTTTTCCTTTTGAAAAATATACATTTATTATTATATTTTTATATATTTTTTGCACTTATATAAATATATAACTTTTATTATTAGTTTTAATTATTATTTATGCTTATATGCTGGTCCTAAAGTGTACATTTTGTTATACAACAGCCAGTGACATGAAAATGTACTGTTAATAAATGTTTTTATTAGCCATGAAACTTAGCACTTAGTTAGAACTGTCGTCTCACAGCAAGAAGGTCACTGGTTTGAGCCCCAGCTGGGTCAGTTGGCATTTCTGTGTGGAGTTTGCATGTTCTCCCCGTGTTCACGTGGGTTTCCTCAGGTTGCTCAGGTTTCTTCCACAGTCCAAAGACATGCGGTACAAGTGAATTGAATAAACAAAATTGGCCGTAGTGTATGAGTGTGAATCAGTGTGTTTGGATGTTTCCCTGTACTGGGTTGCAGCTGGAAGGGCATCCGCTGGGTAAAATATGTGCTGGATAAGTTGATGGTTCATTCTGCTGTGGTGACCCCTGATGAATAAAGGGACTAAGCCGAAGGAAAATTATTGAATATATATAAATATGTATAAAATTTATAATACATATATTAATATATTGTATTATATATCCATATTATTGAATATTATTGTATGTAAACATTTAACCAGGTAAGTTATTTTGAAAATTTTATAAGTAAACAAAAAAACAGCTGCAAAAATCATGTTGGAACCTTAGAATATTACTTTGAACAATGTAATTAAGTAACTACTGTTGTGTTTATTAATAGTATTTATTAATAGTTTTATTTGTTTTTATTTTAATTTTTTTTTTATTTGTCTAACAAAATTGTAATAACTCTTTTTTTTATTACTATACTTAATAATAGGCATAATTATTACAGGCAATAAAGTTCAGATACTACCCCACCAAGAAAAAAATGTTTGGTTTGCGTTTCTTAACTCCTAATGTCGCTAGTTAACACACTCAATGCATTTTTTTTCAACACATTCCAGAATTTCTAAAATATCAGCCTCTACCAAATGGTTGATATGTCGGTTTATGGCAAAAGTACTGGAATTAATACAAATACTGTGAAAAATCTGAAAATATGAAGTGTAAGACCAATTTATTTAAAGACATAATCAAAATAAAACATTTTTGAACAGTAAATCATCTTTATTTTTTGAAGTCTGCCATAAAATATTTCAGATTCTCATTTAACATGCTTTCCTGTTTCTTTATAATAAAACTCAAATCAAGTAGTAGTGCAACAGGATTATGTTTGTTTGATTTTTTGGTAAACCAACAATGCTGTGTGTGTAAACCATTATTCTTCAAATTTCAATCATTCTTTAAATGACTTTAACATCATTATTTAAAACTGTAAAACATGGTCAACTGTTTAGTAGAGCGGCAGTTAAAGGGTTAATATTTTTATTTTTTATATGTCTTTTAAAATTGTAATAACTCATTTTTAAATTAAAAAAAACAAATAAAATGATTTCAGTTTGATTTTAAAAAGTGTATATACTTAATAATAGGCATGGTAATTATTACAGGCAATGAAGTTCAGATGTTATCTTTATATGCCTGGTGTTTAACATTAAACTAAAACTATACCTCTAACATATTTCACAGTTAAAAAATAAACTATTAAATTAGAACAATTTTCGTCAACCATGTATTATATAAGTAAACAATGACTGCCAACGGTGGCCAAAAAAATCAGTGTATGATTATAATCAACGTGTGCACAATCACCTTTCCTTACAGACTCTGAATGTGTTGAGTTTGAATAAATACCGGGTAGTTCTCTGCCATGAGACCACCTCTTTCTTTCTCTGAAACCCGTGAAACACCACAACAAAAGCTTCAAAGAGGAGGAACAGCAAGTGAACTGTGTAGACACAAGCGCTGTAGACAGAGCCACCGCTCGGCCCTTCTCAAAATATTAATCCCCTTTCAGACAAACTTGACCCCCAGCATGCACACACACTCACACACACATACACACACACACTCTCTTCTCTTCCGTTCCCATTAGGAGCCCAATGCATATCTACAGACTGTGCCGGCCGTTGCCTGGTAACCGTGACCCTCATCAGTGAACACCAGTAACTACACAGCATTCATTACATCCTCGCTTTCATTTGTTGCTTAGTAATGCAACACTGTTCAAAAGGCATGTATTACTGTTATTGCCAACCAAGTTTTGTAATTATTTTTTGTTGAAGTACGCTTTTTGTGGTTAAATTTTCTAAATAAAATGAACTTGAACATGCATTAGGCAAAAAAAATGTAAGAATTGAATGATTATTTAATAATTAATACACACAATGGAAACAAAAGTGATAATTCACAAACACTGCAACAAAGCAGGCACCAGTTTTATAAACACTGTTACTGATTAATACGATCTTTTAGGTATAAGTGCCAAATAATTCATGTATAGCTTATTATTTATGCTTTTTGACAAAATAATAAATATATAACGTGCAATTTAAAGTATATTTCATTAGTTAATTATTGATTTATGCCATAAAGATATATCACAATTATTATTAACTAATATTTTCCCTGAAAATATTAAATTATACAAAATATAAATGATAAACAAATCTTAATTATTATTATTATTATTATTATTATTATTATTATTATTATTATTATTATTATTAAGGTTATTATTATTATTATTATTATTATTATTATTATTATTATTATTATTATTATTATTAAGGTTATTATTATTATTATTGTTGTTGTTGTTGTTATTATTTTTATTATTATTATTGTTATTATTATTATTATTATTTTTTGTTGTATTGTTATTATTATTATTGTTGTAGTTGTTATTATTGCTATTATTCTTATTGTTATTATTATTCTTATTGTTATTGTTATTATTATTATTATTATTATTATTATTATTTTTATAATAATATAATAATATTATGATATAATAATAATAATAATAATAATAATAATAATAATAATAATAATTATTATTATTATTATTATTATTATTATTATTATTATTATTATTATAATAATTATTATTATTATTATTATTATTGTACATTAATGTTGAATCTGGATTATAGTTTATTATATGCATATGTATTATAAGGCCTGTGGTTGTATGTGGTTTTAAAAGCATTCAGGCATAAGACATTTTACAGTTTTTAACTTAATTAAAAATGTATTTTATTGAATTATTATTAATACAACTAAATCATTTATCTTATTGCGCTACAAGCTGATCCCACACAAACATTACAACATTAAAACCATTGTATATTATCTATATAAACAAACTTTAAAACTTTTAGCTAAAAAGCCAAGGAGCTATTATTACTGTAACTGTATAAAACAACATAAATTACTAACATTCGACAATTTCTTATTTATTGCTGACGTGTGTTTAATGTATAAAATATTTAATTCAAACAATGTGTAATAGTCTGCAAGGACAATGTAAGACAGACTAGGTCATCGGTTAGAGGTAATTGTTTAGTTAAACACAAGAGAACTGTTTTTGGACAATCAGTTTTTTTAGTCAGAGCAGCGGAAAGATGGAATAAAATGCCAGTGGATATTGGAGTTCCACTTTTAATCATTTTAAAACAGTTTTTAAAATTTGGCTTAAAGACAATCAAATATGCAACCACTGATTTGATTTCATTTTATTGACTGATATATTGTATTGTACTGTAAGTGTATATTGTATTATTTTTTATTGTTAAACTTGTTACAACTTCCTGCCCAGGGGCTACAGATGTAAATTAGCTTTATAGCTAACTCTGGCACAACATGTAATGTTGTACATTGTCCCTGTATAAATAAAGTAAAATAAAATAAAATAAATATGCAGCATTATCTTACATTTGTTTATTCAATTATACCTGAATACAGTTAGACTCCTCGGAAGACCATAAAGCACTGTTTATTTCACTTGTATCTTTTTTCTTTATTGCATTTAGCTATGCTTGCAGATTGTTTATTGTATTTTATGCAGATGCACTACTCTACAGAATCCTCCCAATCGATCTATTTGATCAATTATTATTATTATGATAAATTATTTTTATAATTAAGTCATCTGGGGAAATTGTATTGATATCGCAATATACAGTTGAAATCAGAATTATTAGCCCCCCTGTTTATTTTTTCCCCGATTTCTGTTTAACAGAGAGCAGATTTTTTCAACACATTTCTAAACATAATAGTTTTAATAACTCATCTCTAATAACTGATTTATTTTATCTTTGCCATGATGACAGTAAATAATATTTGACTAGATATTTTTCAAGACACTACAGCTTAAAGTGACATTTTAAGGCTTAATTAGGTTAATTAGGTTAACAAGGCAGGTTAGGGTAATTAGGCTAGTTATTGTATAACAGTGGTTTGTTCTGCAGACTATCAAAAAAATATATAGCTTAAAGGGGCTAATAATTTTGACCTTAAAATGGTGTTTAAAAAAATAAAAACTGCTTTTGTTCTAGCCAAAATAACACAAATAAGACTTTCTCCAGAAGACAAAATATTATCAGACATACTGTGAAAATTTCCTTGCTCTGTTAAGCATAATTTGGGAAATATTTTAAAAAAAAGACACTAAAATTCAAAATGGGGCTAATAATTCTGACCTCAACTGTAGATAGCAGAAAATTTAAATATTGCAATGTTAGATTTTTCCAATATTGTTCAGCCCTAGTGCCAATCATTTGCTGCAAATATTATCAAGAGCTGCTCATGTGAAAAGATCACAATAAATATATTTCTATAATTACAATGCAGCCTTAGACATCTGATAATTATGATATACCACATGCCATTCTTTAAAAACCAATACCATTACCATTAAACTGTTTATTAATTTCACTAATTAAATATTTTTCACGGAAATATATTAAATTATTCTGCCTTCTGGGGGGTATTTATATTTTATACATTCCTCACATGACACTGAACGACTGGTTAAAGAGTGGTTTATACAAAAAAGTATTAAGTATGTTTCTTTATGTGTGAATTTACACAGTGTAATGAGATTATTCATTTTTTTTATTTTCAGTTTAGCCCCTTTATTAATCTGGGGTCGCCACAGCAGAATGAACTGCCAACTTATCCAGGATATGTTTTATGCAGCGGATGCTCTTCCAGCAGCAACACATCTCTGGGAAACACCCATAAACTCTCACTCACACACATACACTACGGACAATTTAGCTTACCCAATTCACCTATAGTGCATGTCTTTGGACTGTGGGGGAAAAGAGAGCACCCGGAGGAAACCTCCGGGAACACGAGGAGGAATACATGTATTTTCATCTACTGATGTTAACTAACACGAACAAATACTGTAATGAATGTATTGTTCATTGTTTGTTCAATGCATTAACTGACATTAATTAATACAACCTTATTGTAAAGTATTACCATAAATATTAGGGATGTCTCGACCAGGTTTTCTTGCCCTCGAGTCCGAAATCCGATCCTATACTTCTATAATACATTAAAAATGAGTAAAGAAGAGCGAAGAAACAGATCCAGGATGTTCCTTATTTTTTATTTAATTCATCTTTCGTTGGGTTGCTTGGGTAAGCTCGTATTGTGTCGTATTGTGTAAACTGTATTGTGTCTGGTGTTTGTTTTTGAGGTGGCTTAGGTTTGTTGTGTTAAATATAGCATTTCCTTTCCATCTCTTGTAATCTCGAGTTTACATATCTCACAGTTTGCTATGGCAATGTTGTCGTCATCTACTTTATTAGACCACAGACATACTCTCGCTTTCTGCTTCAAGCTGCTTCCATGTTCTACTTTGCCGGCATTTAAACAATAGCGTCTCTGCAACAAAGTGATGTCATGCCACACGCGTTGCTGTTCCTGTGTGAAGTCAAGAAAGAGGTCTTACTCTGTGCCACCGTATAACTAAAGATGTGTCAAAAAATAATGGGAATATATATATATATATATATATACACACTGTATACATGTATATTCGAGTCCTGATCGGGAGGTAACGTCCAATTCCGATCAAGTCTGAAACCGCGTGATCGGGCCCGATTTGGACAATAATAAATACTGTAATGTGTAATGCTTTTTATAGAAACCCACCAAAAGACAATCAATAATGTAAACCAGAATAAAACTACATTGGACATTTTTCGTACAAATGAAATGTACAAATTCAAACAAATTGGCCTGTAATTCACCTAAAAGTCACATTCTGCTGTGAAATCGGGTTTCTCTTTTTATAATAATTAAAGAAATGCAAATTCTTTCTCATTTTTAAAGTTACTTATCAGATTGCATAATGGGGACAAACCTTACAGCCTAGATGAGGCAAGGTTAAGTGAAGGAGCACGCAAACACACCCACACACTGATAAAAGACCTGCTTAATATGAATCAGATCTCCACGGATACGGCAAGGACACAGGGTCTGCATGCATTGTAATGTACCAGAGTAAATACTTATTTACATGTGTATACTATAGCACACACAAACAGAGTCAAATAACCAGCAATGGACAGGAATGTCTAAATGGAGGTTATAAATACAACAGAAGTGTCCAAGGCACTCAATGGGTTTAAAATACCAAAGCTTTAAAGGGAAAGAAAGATTAAAAACAGGAGGATTCAGGTGTTTGGTTAAGTATGCATGACATCACAGGTCCCCTCCCCCAGCCCTTGGGAGTGGGTGCCTTGGAAACAGTCGCTAAGGGAACAGACGACTAAGAAATACAGAGAGAGAGAGAGAGAGAGAGAGAGAGAGAGAGAGAGAGAGAGAGAGAGAGAGAGAGAGAGAGAGAGAGAGAGAGAGAGAGAGAGAGAGAAGGTGAAAAAGAGCAGAAGGAATAAAAGAGAATAAGAAAGCATCCTGTTCGTGCAATGGAAAAAAGGAGGAAAGCACATGAGAAGACTCATGAAAGCAGAGTATATAGTATTTTTTGAAGATTATAAACAACCCTGCATGAGTCACGTTAAATACAGTTCATTCCATAATGTTTTAATGCAGGTTAGGCTAACTAAATGAGATGTTACGACATTCTGAATGTGAGATTTGTACATTATTTAAGGGAGAGGTGTCATTCGTTGAGGCCTGGAGAGCAGCCTGTGCGCCTGTTCACTTATTCTACACATCCGTCTAATACAGAAGAATGACAAATAGAAAAATTTGAGCTGCAGGCCTTGTGATATTTCATTTTCTATGAATCTCTATATCAGTAAAACTAACAGACTAACTAATGTGAAAGCTGATTAATATCTCTTTAAATATAGATTTCATTTTGCTGCCGTCATAGAGGAAATTATTCAATCCTCCAATCATATAGCTTTAATGTAAATTTATGCTGATGTAAAAGTTCACATTTCCATTTATATTCCATATCCTCCTGGAGCCACGTCCACCCGGGCCCTAAGACAAGCATCTCCTGTTACATCATTCATGAGCCTCCTTGAATATCAAACTGCTTGAGTACTGTATACATCACCCTGAAAACACACACTCTCCAGCAAAGGAGAAACATAAAGGGGTGGAGATTTTCAAGGCCGCTGGGTTTAGAAGACCCCGGTAGCCGTTTCACCTCCAATCCCGATAATAAGCCACCACCTTCATTTCTAATTAAAGTATTAGTCAGGGTTCAGTAGGAGTTAAAGGGACAGCGCACCCAAAAATGAAAAAATCTGTCGTTGTTTTTTCACCCTCATCTCGTTTAAAACTGCTCATTCTTTTTTCTGTGGATCATACACTGCAAGAATGTTTTTCTTACTTAGATTTTTAGTCTTGGTTTTAGTCCAAATATCTAAAAGTTCTTAAACCAAAAAGCATTTTCTAGACAAGCAAAAAATATTGTGTAACACAGATCAGTATCGAGCTGGTTAAGATAAATAAAACCCAAATTATAATTAATTTATTTTAACTAAATGATATTAAATTATTTAAATAATACTTTAAACAAAGTTATCTTGAAGAGTGAACGTTAAAATAATTATATTTGAACTAAAAGAAAAGCGTAATCTTTGGCCATATAGTGGGCGCTGTGTATGAAGTCATTCAGACGAGACGCATAGAGAGAGAGAGAGAGGAGACACTGCAGATCGCGGGTGTCACAAAAGAGAATAAAAGGCAAATATAACGATCATCTTTTTCTTAATATGCATAAATAATGTGTTATATGATGTCTTAGTCCCTGTATAAATGTTATTGGGTCATTTTTAGTGCGATGATTGATGACTTTTGAGTGGATGACTGTGGATTGTGGGCGCTGTAGAATTCCATGCGGTTAGCATTTCTGTGTTGGAATCACCCGAATTTGGTGAGTTTGCAGCCAAATGATGTTAATTCTGTTGAATTGAGTGTTTATATTGTATTAATGTGCTGAAGTGTTTGTTTTTTAAATGAGTTTACACATATATTACGGTTCAGGGAGTATTTTGAATGTTCTATGCACTGAAGAAGTGCTGTTAGGTGCTAAAATGCTAACTTGCACTGCATTAAACGCACGTGAATGTCATATTTGCACTTTAAGTGTCAAAAGCACTCCAGTTGTATTTTATATCCACTTGTAGTTAATGTTGAATTCAATTTAAGCTGTGATGTGTATTATAGTGATGTAAATTGTCTGTGATATTTGTGATCCTGTTGTGTAACAGGTCAGGTTTTTATTTTGGAGATTGAAATTGCTGTGATCCAGTCAGTGGCGAGCCAGCCAGGAGGGCATCGTAATCAAATTAAATATATATTTTTTCTTCGTTAAGAACCCTAAAAGACCCAGGAGAATAACTTGAATTTGAAGTGGTGCAAAAAGAGTCAACATGGAAATAGTTGAGCTTGAGAATGTCCAAATCGAAAAGTCAGTGATAATTAGGGGACTAACAAATACAGAATTTGATGAAGACTTAACTGATTTCTTAAAGGAGCATGGTCGTATTTGTAGACATGTTAGCATAGATGATCCAAATTCACCATACCATAGAGATGTCATTGTAGAGTATGAGAGTTGTTCTGCTCTTGATTCTCTCAAACCCTTACTCCCCCACACTTTCAAGAGTCCAAACAACATCACTTACCACCTCCGACTCCTGTCAAGTATCTACGTAGCGACAGTAACCGAACATGCCACATCTCACTACTTTGCAGAACTAAAGAGGATAGCACAGCTCAGTGGCAGGACTTTCAACGACCTCCTGAGAGAGCAGCTTCTCTCCACTGCTCCCTCTGTCGCTGACCATCTTGCTACATCAAATGATCTTGAGCCATCTGATTCTTGTTCTGACATTCCTCAATTCCCCAAGCAAACTGAGTATTCAGAAAGACAAACTGCAGATACAGCACGCAGAGTGTTTCCAGAAAAACTTTCACCCACACTTGAGTCTGAACACATAACCCCACCTGAAGTGCAAAGAATGGTTGTAGAGCACATTGTCAGAAGTGATGGAGCTTTATCTTCTAGTACACCTTTCAGACTAAGAATGTTCTCTGGCAAAATTCCCCGCCCTAGTGGTGAAGTTGACTACGACACTTGGCGGAACAGTGTTGATTTAATTCTTCAAGATCCTTCACTGTCTGATTTACACCGATCCAGAAAGATCTTGGACAGCCTGCTGCCACCAGCATCAGAAATAGTCAAACAGCTAGGTGCAAAAGCCTTACCAGCTGCTTATCTAGAGATCTTAGATTCAGCTTTTGACACCGTAGAAGACGGCGATGATCTCTTTGCCAAGTTTCTGAATACACTGCAAAATGCAGGTGAAAAGCCTTCCTTGTATTTGCAACGACTGCACACAAACCTTCTTAAGGTGATAAAAAGAAATGGTATTGTCACTGATGAGGCCGATCGACAACTTCTAAAACAATTCTGTCGTGGTTGTTGGGACAATGCACTTATAGCAAACCTTCAGCTTGAGCACAAAGGGAACAATCCACCCTCATTTCCGGAGCTACTCTTGCGGCTGCGCAGTGAGGAGAACAAGCACTTTGCTAAAGAAAGCCGAATGAGACAGTACTTAGGAACACAGAAACAAAGGGTTGGTTCCCACATTGTGTCTGCTAACACCCTTGATCAACATGAAGTAGCAGAAGGAACTGAGGTTGCTGAGTTGAAGAAACAAATTTCCAAGCTCCAAAACCAGCTTGCTAAAAAGAGTAAACAAACAGAACCGACTGTGTTGCCACAAGCCGACCCTGTCCGTGAGCTCAAACAACAAGTCTCAGAGCTTCAGAGTCAGATGACGAGGCTTAAAGTACAAAAGAGCCCAGAGTCAAGGAGCAGTTTAAACAGAGCGAAGCAAAATGATGTGCAGTTCCCCAGAGAAAATCGATCTCCAGCCAGTCAAAAGCCAAATTACAGACCAAAGCCAGGCTATTGCTTTCAGTGCGGTGAGGATGGACATGTTGCATCAATTTGTGAGAACGTACCAAACCCGTCTCTAGTGACAGAGAAAAGGAAACAGTTAAAGGAGCGTCAAGCTGCATGGGACAATCAATATGGACCAAGTACTTCTGAAACTTTAAACGCCGCCCAGCCCTGGTAGTGAGACGTACGAGGGCTGCAGCTTGCCAAACAAGTCTCAAAAGTTCAAAAAACAGTAACAGTTTAAAATCTCCTAAAAACTACCATTCAAGTGGTCTACCTAAAGGTTTAATTGGCATGAAGTGTACTGCTGAAGTGAACATTGAAGGAAACCCATGTCCATGTTTGCTTGACACCGGATCTCAAGTAACCACCCTTTCCCAGTCCTTCTATGAGAAAAATCTTTCAAACTTACCCATCATATCCTTGGAGGACCTGTTAGAAATAGAAGCTGCAAATGGCCAAACAGTGCCTTACCTTGGGTACGTTGAAGTAAGAGTCCTGTTTCCAAAAGAGTTCCTTGGATCTGCTGTTGAGGTGTCCACTCTGGCTCTTGTGGTACCGGAAACTGGTGGTACTGCTCAGCCTAAGGTGCTAATTGGCACAAACACCTTAGATCTTGTATACGACAAATACCTTGCAGCTGATGGTTTCATTCCTCAGGCCATTCCATTGGGGTACAGAGCAGTGATTAGGGTTATTGAACACAGACGTCAGCAAAAAGTTAACAGCAGTATTGGAATAGTCAGGCTTCCAGATGTTACCCCTGCCATTGTTCCCGCGGGCCAGAGTGTTGTTCTTGAAGGAGTAGTGAATGTACGAGGCCAAGTGGCAGAAAAATGGGCTGTGATGGAGCCCCCGTCATGTTCTCCTTTTCCTGGGGGTCTGCTAGTTGCCAGCTGTCTACTTAACTTACCTCAACATCCAGCACGAAAAGTTCCTGTGGTGTTGAGAAATGAGACTGAGCACGACATCATCATCCCTGGCAAAAGTGTTATAGCAGATATGCATGCCCTACAGAAAGTAATGTCACACAAAGCTGTGAAATTTGATGGCTCTCAGCCAAATGTTAATGTGAAATCAGCTGACGATCTCTGCTTTGATTTCGGTGATTCCAGTCTGTCAGAGGAGTGGAAAAAGAGGGTCACCCAGAAACTGCGTGCTATCCCGGAAGTCTTTGCACAACACGACATGGATGTTGGAAGAACAGACAAAGTGAAACATGAAATCAAACTACATGATGAAACACCCTTCAAACACAGAGCAAGGCCTATCCATCCCAACGATATCGAGGCTGTCCGTCAACATCTCGCAGAACTTCTGGAGGCTGGTATAATTCGTGAGTCTGAATCATCTTTCTCTTCTCCTATCGTTGTGGTAAGAAAGAAGAATGGTGACGTAAGACTTTGCATTGATTACCGCAAGTTGAATATGCAGACCATCAAAGACGCCTATGCCTTGCCCAACTTGGAAGAAACCTTTTCTGCACTTCGAGGCTCAAAATGGTTCTCAGTGCTTGATCTTAAATCTGGATACTATCAAATTGAATTAGAGGAGAAAGACAAACCCAAGACTGCTTTTGTGTGCCCGTTAGGCTTTTGGGAGTTTAACAGGATGCCTCAGGGCATAACTAACGCTCCCAGCACATTCCAAAGGCTGATGGAGAAGTGCATGGGTGACATCAACCTTTCGGAAGTCCTGGTGTTCTTGGACGATTTGATTGTCTTCTCAGATACTCTAGAAGAACATGAACAACGTCTTCTCCATGTTTTGGGACGGTTGAAAGATTACGGACTAAAGCTTTCTTTGGAAAAGTGCAAGTTTTTCCAAAAGTCGGTTAAATATCTCGGTCACATCGTCTCAGAAAAGGGTGTGGAGACGGATCCTCAAAAGATAGAAGCCATTAAGACCTGGCCAAATCCAAGAAATTTGAAAGAGCTGCGTTCATTTCTGGGTTTCTCTGGATATTATAGACGGTTCATTAAAGATTATGCAAAGATCGTAAAATCACTGAATGAGCTAACTGCAGGGTATCCCCCTCTTCGAAAGAGCTGTAAAGGAAAAAGTAAAGAGAAGACCTACCTTGATCCTAAAGAGCCTTTTGGAGGGCGGTGGACGACTGACTGCCAGCAATCATTTGAGAGTCTAATTGAGAAACTTACTGAAGCACCAGTTTTAGGATTTGCAGATCCTTCATTGCCATATGTGCTGCATACAGATGCGAGTACCACTGGACTAGGCGCCGCACTCTATCAAGAGCAAGACGGAGTGTCACGGGTAATTGCATATGCCAGTAGAGGTTTGTCACGGAGCGAAGCCCGGTATCCTGCCCACAAGCTGGAATTCCTCGCCCTGAAGTGGGCAGTTACCGAAAAGTTTTGTGATTACCTTTATGGATGCAGTTTTAAAGTTATTACAGACAGCAACCCCCTTACATACATCTTAACTTCAGCAAAGTTGGATGCAACCAGCTATAGGTGGTTGTCTGCTTTGTCAACTTTCGACTTTACCCTCCAGTATCGCCCTGGAAAAAGCAATCTTGATGCAGATGCACTTTCCAGACGACCCCATGGTGATCTAGTTAATGACTTACCATCCCAAAAAGAGCAAGACCGTATACGCCAGTTCACATTGTCACACTCACCTGAAGCCGCAAAGTCCACCCTGGTTTCTGCTGATGTAGTTCAAGCAGTCTGTAATAGGCTTTTATATCAAGCCAATGCCAGCAACTGCCTCACTCTCATTGAATCAATCACTATGTGTCCAGAAGCAATTCCTGAGGAGTACGAGAACATGGGAGGATCTTCAATTGTTTCCTCAATGTCGGAGCAAGAGTTGAGAGAAAAACAAAGAAATGATCCAGCACTTCAAGAAATTATAATTCAAATGGAAACAGGAAACGCAGTCCTACCTGCACTAAGACACGAGCTACCAGATCTTCCTTTCCTTCTGAGAGAGTGGAAGAGACTTGAACTGAGAAATGGTGTTCTCTACCGAAAAAGAACTCTTGGAGATTCCGTTACGTACCAACTTGTTCTTCCACCTGATTTAAGAGCTGTAGCCATGGAAAGCCTGCATGACAACATGGGTCATATGGGAATAGAACGGACTCTTGATCTCATCCGGTCACGATTCTATTGGCCCAGGATGGCTACTGATGTGGAGAATAAAGTCAAAACATGCAGTCGCTGTGTATGTAGAAAGACCTTGCCAGAAAGAGCAGCACCCCTAGTGAACATCGAAGTCACCCGTCCACTTGAATTGGTGTGCATGGATTTCTTGTCCCTCGAACCCGACCGTAGCAACACCAAAGACATCCTAGTAATAACCGATTTCTTCACCAAGTATGCAG
The DNA here is from genome assembly GCA_903798195.1 of Danio kyathit. NCBI lineage: Eukaryota > Metazoa > Chordata > Actinopteri > Cypriniformes > Danionidae > Danio > Danio kyathit. The sequence goes on from LR812534.1 coordinate 29,225,838, forward strand.
TTGCAGTCCCCACACCAAACCAGAAAGCCAGAACAGTTGCGAAAAGCTTGTGGGAAAACTTCTTAGTTCACTACGGCATGCCTGAAAAGCTTCACAGCGACCAAGGACCTGACTTTGAGTCCAAGACAATCAAAGAACTTTGTGAGATATCAGGTATTAAAAAGATCAGAACTACACCGTATCACCCAAGAGGGAATCCAGTTGAGCGTTTTAATCGGACTCTGTTGGGAATGCTGGGTACCTTGAAAACTCAAGATAAGACTCATTGGAAAGATTTTGTAAAGCCACTTGTGCACGCTTATAACTGCACGAAGCACGAAACAACTGGCTACACACCATATGAACTTATGTTCGGACGCCAGCCAAGACTGCCAGTAGATTTGATTTTCAACACCTCAGTGAACCGTGATGGCCCCAGATCCCACTCACAATATGTTCAGTCACTAAAATCCCATCTTCAAGAGAGCTATAAGTTAGCTCAGAAGAATGCAGCAAAAACTGCTCAGAGAAATAAAGTCCGGTTTGACCGCAGAGTAACTGAGGTAACTCTTGAAGAGGGTGACCGCGTGTTAGTCAGAAATGTGAGGATACGCGGAAAACATAAACTGGCTGACAGGTGGGACCCTGTGATACATGTCGTTGTGAGTCGTGCGGGTGAGCTACCGGTCTATACAGTGAGACCTGAAAAACAAGAAGGCCCCCTGCGAACCCTGCACAGAGATTTATTGTTACCTTGTGGGTTTTTATCTCCACTTGATGATGAACCTGATGTAGTGGAACCTCAAAAGAAACGAGTAACCAGACAAAGTCGAGGTCTAGAAGAAAAGGAATGCCAAGAGAACTCTGAACATCTGAGCTCTGATGAGGATGATTACTTACACCAAAACTTTAATGTGCCAGTCATTACTTCTGACAGGTTTACTCGGGAGTACAACATAATAAAGAGCTCCACAGAGAGTCCCTTGAATTCTGAATCCACAAACCAAACCTTACCTGACCCGATGCCTGTTCCCAACACTGCTCTGGACCATACAAATGCAGGAAGTGTGTCAGGAAAAAGGGATCCACCTGGAACAGAATGCACGCTAAATACCAAGGACTTACCTGATTCACAATACTTACCTGAGATCGAACCTCCATCTGGTACCGCAGAACCTGTAAGAGAAAGCATGCAAGAGAGAAACCACTTACCTGTAGTAGAACAGGAAACACTGGACACACCTGAAAAAAACAGAAAAGGAAAAATCACTGAAACATCCACATTGCAAGAGGAAGAAACCATACCTGATGCCTTGCAGCGAAGACACAGATCAGAGTTAACAGAATCTGATGAACCTGAGGAAGAAACAGATCAAGACGAAAGTGAAAGTCAACTGAGAAAGTCTAAAAGAGTGAAGCAGAAGTCAAAACGACTGACTTACCCAGAAATGGGAAACCCAATGATATCCATCATTCAATCCTTGCTACAGGGTTTGAACACAGCCTTTGTTGAATCTCTTGCAGAACAACCCAGATTACCTAGACATTCCAAACCCTAGACTTTAAGTAAAAACAATGCAAAGGGACTTGCATATATTTAAGCGGGGAGGGTGTAACACAGATCAGTATCGAGCTGGTTAAGATAAATAAAACCCAAATTATAATTAATTTATTTTAACTAAATGATATTAAATTATTTAAATAATACTTTAAACAAAGTTATCTTGAAGAGTGAACGTTAAAATAATTATATTTGAACTAAAAGAAAAGCGTAATCTTTGGCCATATAGTGGGCGCTGTGTATGACGTCATTCAGACGAGACGCATAGAGAGAGAGAGAGAGGAGACACTGCAGATCGCGGGTGTCACAAAAGAGAATAAAATATTAATATGCATAAATAATGTGTTATATGATGTCTTAGTCCCTGTATAAATGTTATTGGGTCATTTTTAGTGCGATGATTGATGACTTTTGAGTGGATGACTGTGGATTGTGGGCGCTGTAGAATTCCATGCGGTTAGCATTTCTGTGTTGGAATCACCCGAATTTGGTGAGTTTGCAGCCAAATGATGTTAATTCTGTTGAATTGAGTGTTTATATTGTATTAATGTGCTGAAGTGTTTGTTTTTTAAATGAGTTTACACATATATTACGGTTCAGGGAGTATTTTGAATGTTCTATGCACTGAAGAAGTGCTGTTAGGTGCTAAAATGCTAACTTGCACTGCATTAAACACACGTGAATGTCATATTTGCACTTTAAGTGTCAAAAGCACTCCAGTTGTATTTTATATCCACTTGTAGTTAATGTTGAATTCAATTTAAGCTGTGATGTGTATTATAGTGATGTAAATTGTCTGTGATATTTGTGATCCTGTTGTGTAACAGGTCAGGTTTTTATTTTGGAGATTGAAATTGCTGTGATCCTGTGATGGCGAGCCACCCAGACCTGTAGGCAGAGACAAAGAGAAATTCTGCTCTACATCAACGTGATCTGTGCCTTAATTGCGGTTACCTGCGGAGTGCATCCATTGTGTGGTATTTCTCATCATTTACCCCATCACCGAGTTGTTAACTCAACTACTGTGCCTTATTGAACATTGCGTGACAGAGAATTGCACTACTACACCACTAAAAGATATTTTTTTTATTCGTGAGATTCATCGTTCGGACTTCAAGGATTTTTCAACACACACACCCACACACACATACACATTTGCTTATAGACTGAGAACTGTATACACACATGGGATATTGTGAGTTTTCTACATTGTTCTACATTGTCTCTACATTGTGCTGTTTATTTGATTTTTGTTTTACATCCTGATTGTTACGAGTGTTTTGTTTTGTTTTGGGTACAAGTTTAACCAAACAAGAGTAGACATTTGAATCCCCAAGGAGAAATATAAACATAGAGAAATATAGAATTTAAATACATAATAGTTGACAAATAGAATTTAATTACATAATAGTTTATTAATAGAATTTAAATACATAATAGTTGACAAATAGAATTTAATTACATAATAGTTTATAAATAAAATTTAAATAATAGTATAAAAATAGGATTTAAATCATTGTAGTTGAACTAAATTTATATACATAAATTAAAATTGAATATAAATATTATTATACATATAAAACAATTAGTACAGTGGATAAATAGAATTTAAATATAGCAAAACTACAAAAGATTTCTAAAAGGGAGCAAAGGGAAAAAGCCTTTTCTTGTTTGTTTATACATTTTTATTTATTTATTTGGTTGTTTTTACATTTCATGATTCTATTCATTCAAACTTTTTGAAAGTAAAAACTTTCTTTTGGTTAAAAGTCATTTTCCTGGTCTGTCTGGTTCTTGTGTTTGCTTCATTTTGCCCTCCCGTAGCGAACCTGGTGATCTGGCCTGTTGTCGTGTACTTTATCATTTAAACTGATACACAGAGAAATATTGTATCCATTGCACCCTAAGTGCTTATCGGCTACAATTGTCTTGTTTTCAGAAATAATATGTCAAAATAATCTTGTTTTTCCTTCTGACATAAGATTATTTTGCTTACTCCATTGCCTGTAAAATTGCTTGTTTTAAGGAGAAACTCAGTTTGGTTTTTGCTTGCCTAGAAAATGCTTCTTGATTAAAAGAATTTTTAGATATTTGGGCTAGAAATAAGACAAAAAATCTTTTTTTTTTCTTGAATATTAAGAAAAATTGTAGTGGGTTTTATTGACATTCCTTATATATTTATGTCTTTAGAGTGAAAGAAGAGAACTACTTTTTCTCCTTATAAGCTACACAGAAGTCAGGTTTGGAACAATACAAAGCAAATAAATCATCACATATATATATATATATATATATATATATATATATATATATATATATATATATATATATATATATATATATATATATATATATATATATATATATTTTTTTTTTTTTATTATTATTTTTTTTTTATTTTGGGGGTGATCAAGATTATAATGAAAAGGTTATACTTTACAATGGTTTAAATGGAGCCAGTTTATGAAGGATTTGAAGTAGATTTACGCAAGCTTTTCCTTTGCGCTTTTATAAAATTTCACTTACAGACAACAATGATGCTCCGTGATCAAGATCGCAAAAGCAACCAGCATTATTGCGTTAGAAGCATTAATAAACTATAGCAGCACAAGCACAGCCCTGTAGTCTGCCTTTTTTGGTTGTCAAGTACTTTTCAAAAGTTAGCATTTTCAGGCCCTCAGACAAATTGGTTATGTAAATAAATAAAGTTTACGATCCCTAAAAGCAGAAATATGTAGCCTAATCTCACAAGGAAACATTAGGTCACACAATATTGGCAGAAAAGTGACCAATAGTAAATTAAAGTAATAATAAATTATAATTTCATGCAATTCCTTTGTGCGCAAATGTAAAAATGTTTAAAAGGGGGAAAACCTCTAATCTAAAACTATACCCCTCACTTGGTCATGAGAAAACTTTAATAAAACATACAAATTCATGTGAATTAGTCGCTAAATCAAGATGTAAGAAATTGCTGTGATGTTGCCTTAAAATATGAAGCTTATCATTTTAACATTTAAGTCTTGTATTATTTAAGATGTAAACTTGTTGGTTTTATTTTTACAGCAATGGTTTACTCCTGACATGGATCTTAAAAGATTCTGGCTGTTTTCTTTTCATAATATTGTTTGTTTAAAAATGCAGCACTGCAAGGATTAACAGGGCTAAAATACATATTGTGACCTATTGGAGTAAAATAGCCTAAGCTTTAAAATCACTTTTCTAAATGGAAGCCGATCACTCTATGTAATTACATGCTGCTGTTGGTCAACTGTATGTTGTATTTCTTTTGAATGCATACATTTAGAAGTATATTTCCTGCTTGTATTTCTCTTAAATATTTGTACTTTCATCCTTGCTTTATGCTATCCCTTTTAAATAAATAAAAAGACAATCACAAAAAAACTTGTTGGTTTTATTTATTTTGTAAGGTTGTTTTAGGAAGTTTAATATTATGTTATAACGTTAATGCAGCTCATTCCTTCATTTTCTTTCAGTTTAATCCCTTATTTATCAGGGGTCGCCACAGTGGAATGAACTGCCAACTATTCCGGCATATGTTTTACACATTGGATGCCCTTCCAGGCGTAACCCAGTACTAGGAAACACCAATACAATCTCACATACACACACACACACACACTCATACATTATGGCCAATTTTGTTTTACACAATTCACCTATAGCGTATGTCTTTGGACTGAAACCCACATGAAGTTAATGAAGTTGTAAAATTGATTTAACTTTCAAACTAAAAATCATGTCAACATACATATTGTTTATGTCTTCATAGGCTCTACTACTGAAACAGTGAATATTTGAATGATTATGCACCAGATGCATACATTTACATTGAAAGTGCCTCACTACAACCTAGAGATTTGCCTTTTTTTTTTTTAAATTGAGAAAATAAACACTACAAATAATCTTAACTTACACTGACTCCAAAATATTGCTGTAAACTGAAATTTAAATGCAAGATTCAAACACTCCAGTTATATTAGTCAGTCTAAACCCCTGTTTAAACTTATTATTAACAAGCATTCAAATACATCTCTTGTCAATAGCGTTTGGATTTTTAAGAATGTTCTCTTTTATATACATTCACTGAAGTGCTCATTACAACACACAAGTACTTTGAAAGAAGAAGAATGTTTAAGGGGACCTAATATGCCCCTTTTTACAAGATGTAAAATAAGTCTGATGTCCCTAGAGTGTGTATGTGACGTTTCATCTCAAAATACCCCACAAATAATTTTTATAACTCTTTAAAACTGCTCCTTTTAAGAGTTGATCCTATTTTTGCCATTTTAGTGACTGCCGCTTTAAATTCAAATGAAGTTGTGCTCCTGGCACTCTTTTTAAAAGGGGGCGGAGCTACAAATGTTTCTGTGTCAGCATAGTGGCAGATTCAAAAACAAGTCCTATCGTAATAAGGGAGAGATGGTCACTAAAGGGCAGGGGTTTCCCCCTCTGATGACACGTTGGGAGAATGTCAATCAAAGTGCTTCTGCAGACTATATAAAGTGTGATTATAAAAATAAAATTAATACATGTTTACCATTAGAAGCTGGTTATATTCACAGACTGTTGCCACACAACTGTGTTTAAACCCCATATAAAAGTGATTTTTGCATAATAGGTCCCCTTTGAATGCTTTATTCGACCCGATCTCATGAGAAAACATAACTATTTTACTTCTTGTCAGAAAAGTAGCTAATTCGAACAAACTCATACAATTTAACTTGCATGAAAGTATACGATTTTTAAAATGAGTCACGCTACCAAACTCATTGGAGGATACTAAAATGTATAAACAAGATTGTACAAATTAATATGAATTAATCGCTAAGTAAAAAAGTTACGAATTGCTGTGAAATTGTGTTGGTTTCATGATTAAGTGCAAGCAGGTAAATGAAAATGATGTGAATAGGAACTATAATTTCAGTCTTAATCTGTAAGTGTTGGTGCACCGATATATGAATACCTTGTTTTGTGTGCTTTCTTACAACATGTCTTATAAAGGTCACATGTTCGGTTGGTATGAAGAGCACAGTAGGTGATCCTTTGAGGCTGTTTGAATGCGTTCGACCACATTAGCACTAACACTATGAAAGCAATCTGGTCAAACGCATTTTAACTACCTCAACCTAGCAGATCAAATCATTTCAGATGTCATTAAAACCTGTATTAAGCGTTCTCCACTTGTGGTCGGAATAATGAAAATCTAATTAAAAAAACAAGTAAACAGAGCTTAAACACACTGAAAACAAGATACTAAGAAACAGTCTTCTCCAGGCTCTTTAATAGAAGCTATATGACTTCCCCCCTTAACTTTCGGAGTTGTTTCGCATCGCATGAGGCGTTAAGGTTCGTTAAAACTTACAAAAGTGGCAGATGCTGCTATCAGCTGCAACACAGCTGGGTACAAAACATCCAACTAGTTCCAGGACCATCCAAATGTGAATTTACAGATGCTTATCCAGCCGAACACCAGCCTATGTGGTGGACGCCTGAGATAGAGAAAGCAAGGAATCCCAAACTGACATCTTCTCATTTATACTGATAGGGCTGGTGTATCTGACTCCACAATACTATAGCAGCATTGTGAGTAAATGCTAGGCTACCCCCACTTTCTACCCGCTAGGCTGAGTCTTTAACCTTGACCTCTCGTGCCTCTGCCTCCAGTAATGAAGTCAACCCCCCCGCGCGTCCCGTTCTCTCTCCCCCCGTCTATCTGCCCCCAGCTCTGCTGTCCAGCGCTCCTCTCATTCATAGTAAACACTATTGATTTTTCAGCACACAGAGTAAAAAAAGCCATGAATTTTAATGCTACTATCTGTCCCTCGCTCTGGCTCCCTCTCTTCTTCTGTCATCCTTTCCTCTCATGCGTTTTCCCTCTATCCCTTCATCCCATCTTCTCCTATTTGAGATGTGAGGGAGGGCAGGAGTTGAAGCAAGAGTGTGTTTGTTGGCTATAAACTTTGGGTATACGTGAATGATGTGTGTGTGTGTGTGTATGTGTGTTCTAGTCTCTTTCACCCTCTGTGACTGAGACCGATTGATTTTGCTATAAGCAGCGTTGAGGCTATGACAGGCCAGCAGCGACAGACAGAGGAGCTCATCAACGTCCAATGAACACAGGAAAAAAATCTCCTTAAAAATCCCTCCATCATGCTATAGCCGGACCAGATGAGAGAAAGAGGACAGAGGGCTGAAGATAAGCCTTTATAAAGAAACCCCATTAAACACCCTGTACCGTAACATCACAACAATAAAGAGAGAATAGACAAACAGGTCAGACTGCGTTTGCGAGAGACTCACATTGAAATCACATTATCGTGTGGAATGGATGTGTAAGTAAGGGATAATGTACCGACAGATGGATATAAGTGCAAAATAAAGGTCATTATGAAGGCAGACAATTGGGAAGTTATATATATATATATATATATATATATATATATATATATATATATATATATATATATATATATATATATATATATATATATATATATATATATATATATATATATATTAGGGGTGTGACGAGACGCTTACTCCACAAGACACGAGGTTGGGTTCACGAGAACGAGACGAGACTTTTACACAATTTTTAAAAAATCTTCAATGATGAAATATATGAATGGAAAATAGTCTTTTATTCAACTGAAAAGACAAATCGCAAACTATTTAGGTGTTTTTTAAATCAACTTTTAATGATGTTGATGTTAATGATGTTAATGTTAATTTACTTCTATTTTATGCAGTAAAGGACATGCAAACATTGCAAAATATTTTGCTATTAGCCTATGTGAATGGAAAATGGTCATTTTATATATAATTTTAAATATTAGCAAAATATTTGCTAATATATAAAATAGATTTTTATTCAACTGAAAAAAACATCACAAACCGCAAAACAAAAGTGTTCAAAAAGATTGCGGTCTTTACATGTCTGTACTGCACAGCAATAATGAGACTAAAAATAGGAATACTCCACATTCCATCGCATTGTTACGAACCATAATGTGCGTGGATGCAGTTGTAGCTTCTGCTGAACTCGCTGAAAAAGCGGCTACATCACACTCACCAAGCAACCAAGTGATGCGCAACCCTGAGGCCAGCCTGGGTTGCCAGGTGTATGCAAAGCACTTGCAGTTCAAATCCAATCCTGCCTCCAATTTTCAATGCCAATTTCACCCTCACGCTCCATTATAACATCACACCTCACAAGACAACTTTTCACCTTGACGAGAAATCTCGCCGCAATTTTAATCTCGTGAGATCTCGTCATACGATATATATATAAATATATGTGTTATAAATGAAAAACTAAGTCAAGTTTTGGTAATCTTGAGAGCTTCTAAACAAAGCAGTTTGTTATGACTTATAGTTAAGTTCATAGTTAAGCGCCATCTAGCTGGTGTAAAAATAAAAACAATGTTGTGTTGCGTGTGCCATCCATTCACAATGCAGATAGATGTAACGTTTTAACTTTTTAAGATAGTGACTTAGTTTTGTTCTACACTATTTTTTAGGCATAGGTTTTGCCACAAGATTTAGGGCCCTATCATACACCCGGCGCAATATGGTGCAAGACATGTATTGTGCTATTTGTTTTTCAAAAGGAGGTGTGTTACGGTGCATTGTTGGCGCGTTGCTATTTTGATGAACTAAAATAGATCACACCATTGACCAACTAAAAGCTGATCTAAAGTCCAGCGCGGAGCGTGTTAGCGCCTCTATGCAGATCCAAATGCTCACACATTGCTTAATACACACAGGATGTACAGCAATACACACATATCTTTACATAAAATATTAAAAAGAATTTTAATTAAAATATTACAAAATTATTATTTTCTACATAAATATAAAAATATACCTTCATGCCTTCTTCATGTCCGGGGCTTTTTCAGTTTATTCATGACAATTTACATTTGTATAATGTTATTATTATTAGCAGTATTATTTATTATATGCATATTTATATTTGTTTTAATAAAAACAAGTTTATATTTGTCCATCTGAATTTAGAAATAGTTTTAAAACAAATCTTTGCGCTTAACAAACTAAATTAAATATGTAGGCTAATGGATGTCTTCAATGGAGTGTGTACAACACCGTTTCCTTATCCACAAAAGTAAAGGAGTAATAAATAAAAGTAAAGAGAAAGTGAGAAAGAAGCTGAATGAAGTAGGCTCGTTTTTTATCCTCATGCTGCATATGTCTGTTTAACTCTTTTTTCGCTAGTGAAGCATTTAGTTTTTCCACTTACAAAGTCCGCCATGTAAATAGCAAATGTCCCATGGCGTGACGCAACTGACTCTTAAAGGGAATGGGAGATGAGACTCTGATTGGTTTATTGCACGTTATGCTCAAAACACACCCATAACTCATTAAGAGAATAAGCACAACCCTGTTAGACCTTGCGCCAGGGAGCAGAGCGTATTTTTCCGTCCTTAAAATAGCAAAAGTGGGTTCGGACACGCCTTTAATGCTTTTGTGCCATGCGCTTTAGACTTTGCGCCTAGATTGTTAAAACAGAGCCCTTACAGTCTATTCATAGCAAAAATTATTCAACAATCCACTACAAAACAATAAATACAGTTACAGGATGAACAGCATAGTACAAATGCAGTAAAATTCATATGTAAAGTGACAACCATAAATTAAACTGTGTGGTTATGCACTCTCATTGTGTTTGCTTCTTCCATTTAACACAAAGTAATAAAATTCAAATCATCAAATCAAATAAAAAAATATTTAATATTTAACAAAAGTGATTTTATATACAAAGCATATACTTATTTAAAATAATCAAATCAAAATATGAATGAAATAATGCACTATTATCAATCAGAATAATATATATTTACATACTTATTCTAACATGTATATATTTAATAACTTAAAAGAATAAGGAACCATGGTAAATTTTAATATATACTGTATTAAACTATAAATTAACAAAATAAAAAAAAAACATTTGAAAAAATTGGCAAATGGGTAGTTTGAAAGACGGGGCAAAGAATAAAGATGTAAAATGACAGTAATTTTGGGTGTACAATTTTTGACTATTTTTGCTATGGCATGAAGGTGGCACCATGATGCAATAAACAGTATAACACTACCACAGACATTGGGAAATATCAGAACACTGAATTGAATATTTACGAGAGCTACAATCTGCAGCAGGGTGCATTTTACAGCTATAATCATTTCTGCTATGCTGCCTAATCTTGAGTACGTCACCTCAGATACCATCCACACAAAACGCATTCATTCAAGCGTGATCCCTCCAGCATTCCTGCTTTAATGTCCATCTGCATCATCAGATGCCGGACACCAGCCGAGCTCATATGGGCTGATGGTAATAAACTCCCATTGCAAATTGCTTTCGGGGAACACAATTAACCCATCAAAGCATGTACGAGCGAGGCTGTCAAATTAAAGCTTGTGTTTTGATGCACTGTTTTAATGCACGCGGATGGAGTTTGCTCTTACAGAAGTGATGAGAACATGCTACATAATGGATATAAACTTGGAGTAATCTGATGCAATAGGCGTTTTATGTACTCAGGTGCAGAGTACAAATTGGCAAGCCACGTATTGATCGATAAAGCCGGATTGAAGGAAACCCTGTTAACAGCAGCCTGTCTGGGGAGTCGGGCTCCATCCCTCCCTTCTCTCCATCTTAATTTGATTGATGATCATACTTGTCACTCAAGGCAGCATGTGGCCAATTACAAGATTTGTACGGCTAGTGGCTGGTGGTTTCGGCTTGTGTTGTCAGTTAAAAATACTGTGTGGTTGCAAATGGCCTTTTTGGGGTAAAATTGCATTTAATACCTTCTTTTACTACAGTTTAAAAGGTTTTTGAGCATTTAAAGTGACAATTCACACACATTAAACACACTGCTACAGTATGCCTTTCTTTTGTGAAATATTAACAGAAGGCATTTTGAGAAACGTCTTCAATAGATGTCAAGGAGCGACAACATCTTTTGGCAAGCAACATTCTTCACAATATCTTATTTTGTGTTCCACAGATGAAGGAAAGTGCAGGTTTGCAGTTTTTTTGTGTGTGTGTGTGTGTAGTAAATGTATTCAGTAAAAAAGTCAGAATGCATAAAAGAAATGCTGAACAAAAGAAAAGGGCATGAATAAGGAATGCTGGAAAAAAGAAAGGTCGCTTCATCTCTTTTAACCTACATTTTAATGAGTTTATTTCCAAAACATCCAGTGTATGTACAGTGTTCAGGATAATTGAGTACACCCCATTTTGAAAATATGTTTATCCATTCCTCAGTGAATATAGGCAATGTACAGTTGAAGTCAGAATTATTAGCCCCCCTGTTTATTTTTCCCCAATTTCTGTTTAACGGAGAGAAGATTTTTTCAACACATTTCTAAACATAATAGTTTTAATAACATCTCTAATAACTGATTTATTTTATCTTTGTCATGATGACAGTAAATAATATTTGACTAAATATTTTTCAAGTCACCTCTATACAGCTTAAAGTGACATTAAAGACTAGGTTAATTAGGTTATTTAGGCAGGATAGGGTAATTAGGCAAGTTATTTTATAACGATGGTTTGTTCTGTAGACTATTGAAAAAAATATAGCTTAAAGGGGCTAATAATTTTCACCTTAAAATGGTTTAAAAAAATTGAAAACTGCTTTCTAGCTGAAACAAAACAAATAAGACTTTCTCCAGAAGAAAAATTATCAAACATACTGTAAAAATTTTCTTGCTCTGTTAAACATTATTTGGGAAATAATTAAAAAAGAAAGAAAAATTCAAAGGGGGGCTAATAATCCTGATTTCAACTGTATTTTGGTGCATTTAAACTAAACAGATTTATTAAACAGATATGTTTATTAAAATAATACTTTAATCACCAAACATATTTAGAAATAGAAAGATAATACAATTAAATTCAAGTAAAATATTGCAAAAATAAATTACAACCTACAAAATTTCATCTAAATTTTTCAATTTTTTTGCTTCTGATTTTTCCTCTTTTTTAAACTAGTATTTAATATTTTTCTATAACATATTAATTTGGGTGAACTATTTTTCTGATTTTTTTCGTAAGTTATTTTCTTAGATAAGCTCCAGATTTGGCTTCAGTACTGACTATGTATACGCACAAATTTAATATTGTAAAGCTTCCTATTAAAGATATGAATTAACAGATGCTTTGAAAACAAAATCATCATATATTATTATTACTATTAAAATCAGCTTACAATGTAGAAATGGGCCACTAATGTAATATAAATTAAAGTCAATTTACTGAAATCTAAAGTTCAATCAAAATGATTCATCTGTATCTAACTAATAATACTAAAATGTGGCATTATTAATGATCAAATATTTATACCACACATCCTCAAAGCCATCAAAAAAAAGGGGAAAAAAGACATTCGCCTAGCCCCACATGAGAACAGGAGACCTTGATCGCTATAAATCTTAAATGAAATGGAGGAAGAGAACAGATTTAGGTCTCGGGCTTGTTCATGAGGAGTGAAGGACATAATCAAAGAGCAAGCTTTTATTACACATTCTCTATTATCGAAATGTCTGCTCTTACACACACACACACACAGACATAAACAGCAGCTGCTGAGAGGACAAATTGCGCTGGTTTATGCCCATTTTTCATCTTATAGCATCAAGAGTCAGATTTATAGATTCAGATTTATGTTACAGAGTCAGATTTTGGGTAAATTTGGGTAAAATGTGAACAATCTCAACAGCTGAGGTGAAGATTAAAATTTAAAGTGAAACATTTAGTACAACTGACAGATTTTGCTATATTTTTTAAGCGTGTAAGATGTTCCAGCGTCAATCGATCCATCTTTTTAAAAATCCCACACTGTAATATGAATATCTCTCAATACATCAGCTTGTCAGTAAAACCACCATGTACCTGCCATGTCAAATATCAATACGCTCATTCGTCTGTTCACACTCATCTTTCAGTCCGTCCATCCTAAAGCTCTGGGTGGCTCTCGTTCCCTTTCCAACACAAACACACGCACAAATAGACATGTGCAGGCGGATAATCACAGTAAATGAACACAGCAGTGCTGAATCTGTGTGAGTGCTGCTGTACTGGTAGGGGGTGTATTGACTAGGTGCTTTCTCTCACAGATGTGTTGATTAAGGGCCTGTCTGAACACTTCTACTTTTGTGCCATCGTGAAGCCACCGCCACCTCCACTGTGTGTTTTCATAGGAGAAAGAGAGGGATGGAGGCAGAAAGACAGATTATTAATGAAACCATCTGCATGTTCTGAAGGACAGCTTATAAATATAAGGTGCAGTATATTGGTCATGGATATGGTTCTGTTGAAATGCAATGCTCCACCACAGTGGTTTGTGGCTTTATTTGTCTTATTTTTAGACAAACACATGCAAGAATCAACACAATCACTGTGCATATCCATGGTACATATTTTGAAACTATTTCAAAATAAGCACACTACAAAAAAGGCTTTTCTTGCTTAGATTTTTTATCTTGTTTCTAGTCCAAATATCTAAAAAGTCTCAAATTAAGAAGCATTTTCTAGACAAGCAACATAATCTTATATCCAAAGGAAAAACAAGATTATTTTGCTTACCCCATTGGCCGATTTTTCGCTTGTTTTAAGGAAAAACTCACTTAATTTTGGCATTTTATTTCTTAAAACAAGACAATATGTTTTGCTTGTCTAGAAAATGCTTCTTGATTTAAGAATTTTTAGATATTTGGACTAGAAACCAGACAAAAAATCTAAGTAAGAAAAGCAATTTTTGTAGTGCACACATCATTTAAAGGGATAGTCCTCCCAAAATTCTGTCATTATTTACTCCCTTGACTTCCAAACCTGTCTGAGTTTGTTTTTATCTGAAATACCATTGACTTCCATGGTATTTGTTTTCCTACTAATGTCAATGGTATGGTCTTCAAAATATATTTCTGTGTTTAACAGAAACAATCTAACTGGTTGGAACAAGTCAAGGGTGAGTAAAGGATGACAGAATGTTTATTTTTTTGTGTGAACTATCGTTTAAGCTATCATAAAAGATGAACGTGCCTCTATGAACAGGATTGATAACACTGGTGTAAGAGGTGTTCATTAAGTCCACTGTTTTTCATTGGTTTTGTGTGTAAAAAAGAACTATGTGTCTGTGTTTGACTATTGCGTTTAAGGTTTTCTCTCACGATGCAGCATTCTAAAGTGAATAGAAGTTAAATTTGGAAAAGAAGGGTCTCAAAAGGGTTTTGGAAAAATTTTTCACTTAAAAATTACAGAAATTTTTAAAATATAAATAATAATAGTTGCAAAGAATCAGCAAGTTGATTCTTTTTAAATGCACTCCTATAGTCTTGTTCAACAGCTGAAAAAACCTGTAGTGCTTTTTTATTCCACTACACTCTCATGGTTTTAATAAACAAAGCAGGCTTTGTGTGAATGGCCAGCCTGATCGCATGAGAAAACGTAACTATTTTTGTATTGGTTAAAAAATGGTGAATTCAAACAAATTCAAATGATTTCAGTCATAAGAAAACATATTTCTCATTTCAATTCTTCAGTGCCAAAGCAACAGACAAGAGAGAGAGAGAGAGAGCAGCAGTTTTACCTGTCAGTGGGTGCACATGGTGTCCAAATAGCATAAAAGTAAAAGTGAAATAAGGTTTTTAATCCTATTTTCAGCTGACGTTTTATTTTACTTTAACCTATTGAAAAGAAACAGTGTCATGAGAAGTTGTTAAATGTTAAATAAATTTCAAAATGCTACAGAACAAATCCGTAACCTGGTTAACAGTATGTTTCCTTAATATATACGGCGAATAACCATAAATTGACTTTCCCAGAATTCCCTGCATGGCACATCACTTTTTATGCTTTTTGTTTGTACTATGGATCTTTTTAGTTGTTTCCCCATCAGTAATGTATATTAGTGAGTTATGTTACATCTAATGTTGATAAACAATGTTTATTTCATGACTTTAATTTTATGCGTGTTACCATACTGGTGTTTAGTAGCTGTGTGAATGACACTGAGTACCTTCTTTACACTGATACACTTTTCTGATTGTGGGAAAAGTTGTTTGTGATGAGCATTGGTTCGTTATGTATGAACTTTCTCATCTCAACCTGCATATGGCTGTGTTAACCTGTCTATCTGTAACAAAAGATGTGTAGATGTTGCTAATTTAAAATACAGACATATTACCTCTATAAATTAATAAATACGGTAGTTTACTGTAAAAATGAGAATTTACTTTTATAACGTTCAGTAACGTAGAATGCATTTGTCAATTATTCACAACCGTAATCATTTCTGTAAATGTTAGGGTCCTTTCTAAAGTGACAAAATAAATTAAAGATCCCGTGAAGTGTTTTGAAATGTGCATTTTTATTCGATGTTTGACGTAATCTTAACCGAAACACGAAGAGAGGGTGGGACATAATGTAGCTCCTCCCCTTTTTAAAAACAGCCGATAGCATTTTGTTTTATCACCGGTCTGCCAGTGAAAGCAATGGGCTCTATGCACAGCTAGAGTTTAAGCCACAATAAACTTCCTGTGAAAGCTTAATGTGGCTATTTTAAATTTTACAAGGCTGTTTTTACAGCATCGATGTTGTAATGTAATTACAATACATTCAGTTAAATAGACTTAAGCATTCATTCAGTTGCTCAAGCGTAAATCGAGATGAAAGAACGTTGTAACTACTAGCGCCGTCAGTAGCAACAGGCTAGTGCAGAAACTTAATTGAAAATACTAGGGTAAAATAAGCTGTCATATTTTAAAGACATAGAGGGAGGAAATAGAAATTAATGCAGTGCTTCTTGTCCAATCTGAGACCCACTTCATATCGTATATCTAACAGGCAGTGAAGATCTCTGATTTTTAAAGAAATCAGATCTTAAATGTGACTATTTTATAATGGAAATACAGTTCACCGGAAGCCCTTGAGCTGCCTGCCTGAAAATTAAAAGTCCGTGTGCATAGAGCCCATTACGCTCAAGTGCATCAAATGAAAAGCAAATGAGAAGCGTCTTGAAGGGGGCGGAGCATGTCAGAAATTAGAGAGCATTTGATTGGCTATGAATAGATGAGAAACTGTAGTTTGAGGTGACATGGGTAAAACTTTGATCCATTTAGGCGGAAGTGACTAACTACAAGCTTTACATGCACAGCAAAAATTCCAGTGTTAAATATACAGTGAGATTTATTTGGTGTTGTTCAGTGTTAAAACCGGAGTACATTTTAATCCACGAGTGTGAAAGAGCGTATTTTTAAGAGTTTTTTTTTCCAGTGTAAAACTTTTACCCCAATATGCAGTGTATTTCCCACTAGTGACGGGAAGTCCAGTCTTTTTACTTGAACCGGTTCTTTCAGACAAACAATGATCAAACCAATGTTTTACTTAACTTGAAAGATGTCTTGTTGCATTTTAAAATGCAGAGAGTTGAATGTATTAAAATTATTTCTGAAAAGATTAATGAACATTTAATAAATTAAAACTACTTTCAACATATTTAATCACTGCTATCTGTCACACACACCAATTGATAATATAGGAAAAAGCTAATATATTAACACTTTAAAGGGTAACGCACACTCCAGTTCGATGTAAGAATAAACTCTTACTCTGTTAAAATGAACTCAGTAATGTACAAATTTCACACTTTAGGAAGTGTTATTTTAACTCCAAAATGAAGGGAGTCATATGTACACCCAAGGAGTATTTTAATTTCATGAGACCTTTAACTTATTCATGTTAATGTTGCCATAATTTAAGTTTTACTCATCATAATTTCTAAGTTCACAATATAGAGCAAGAAATATGTTTAGTGAATTATTCGAGAAAGAATTATAATATTGCACTCTAATATAGCACTTTTTAAAGAAAATCAACCCAGTGCTGCCTTGCAAACACTTGTGACTCGCTTTCAATATGATGGGGACTTCAGTGTTCAGTTTTGATCAGCAGTTTTACAGACCAAACTCAAGCTGTCTTTCTGTTAGTACATATACTCATCAGTATGAGGACACAATCGCACATGATATGTGTGTGTGTGTGTGTGTGTGTGTGTGTGTGTGTGTGTGCTTGTAATGGTCACTGGGAGGAAAGAACTCTGGGGAATTTCTTACAGAGTGAAAAGCCATGTCTTCCAGCCGTGCTAATGAGGGGAAGGGTGCCGTCAGTGTTAATACACTACAGAAGGTCAACCCACACAGATGCAAACACATTCTCCATGGCTCCAACTAACAGTACAGCTAAAAGACCTGTGGGAGAACTGTCACTAAATGAACATCCTGACGACATGGCATATCAATCAGAGCAAGAGAGATGGTGGAAGAATCTGTGTGTGTGAGAGAGAGAGGAAGAGACAGTGAGACAGAGTGAAATGCAGTAGAACATTCTGTATTGACATCTTCCTTATATCTATTGATTCCCCATTATGTTACAAACAAACCCAAGCTGACATTTTGTCGCTGGCAATCATCTTAACACCAGGTCTCACCCCGATCCAGAAACACACTTTCTCCCACATTCACTCACACAAACACCATGTTCTGCTACTAAAAAAATGTATATACGTACACTATCTGTCAAAAGTTTGGGGTCAGTAGGATTTTTAAATGTTTTAAAATAAGCTTCTCCTGCTCACCAAGGCTGCATTTATTTCATCAAAAATACAGTACAAATTGTAAAATTGTGAAATGTTATTGCACTATAAAATAACTGTTCAAAGACCAGTTTTCAGTCACATGAACCTTCAGAAATCACTCTAATATTACTTTTATTGTTATTATTATTATTATTATTATTATTATTCTTATATTATTATTACTATTATTATTAATGGAAATAGCAATAAAAGCAATAATGACTGGAGTAACAATTTCATTTGAAACTGCATACATTAAGAAAGCAATTGTTAAATTTGTTTTTATAAATATTTAACAATTTAACAAGTTTTTCTTAAAAAAAATTAAATAAAAGAAAAACTGACCTCAAAATTTTGACCGGTAGTATATATATATATATATATGTATGTATGTACAGCTGAAGTCAGAATTATTAGCCCCTCTTTTAATTTTTTTTATTTTTATATATTTCCCAAATGATGTTTAACAGAGCAAAGAAATTTTCACAGTATGTCTGATAATATTTTTTCTTCTGGAGAAAGTCTTATTGTTTTATTTTGGCTAGAATAAAAGCAGTTTTAAATTTTTAACAGCCATTTTAAGGTCAAAATTATTAGCCCTTTAGTAAAATATTATTTACTGTCATCATGGCAAAGATAAAATAAATCAGTTATTAGAGATGAGTTATTAAAACTATTATGTTTAGAAATCTGTTGAAAAAAATCTTCTCTCCATTAAACAGAAATTGGGAGAAAAAAAATAAACAGGGGGGCTAATAAATCTGACTTCAACTGTATCTATATATTTATATACACACAATTGGCATTAAAATTAATAACCCTAATGTGAAATCATTTTGAAATATTTACCAATTGAACTTTAACAGAGTGAGGGATTTTTCACTGTATTTCTTATAATGTTATTTCCTCTGGAGAAAGTATTTTTTGTTAGTTTGGCCAGAATAATAGTAGCTTTAAACTTTTTTTTTATTAATATATACATTTTTAAGATTTTAACATGTAGATTAAGTTTTTTCTCTCTCGATTGGCTACATAATGAACAACTGTTATCCAGTAACTTGCCTAATTAACGTAACGTGCTTACAGTTAACATAACAACATAGTTAAATAGTATCTTGCTAAATAAATACAGAATAATATTATCCACTGTCACAATGGCAAAGACAAAATAAGTTAGTTTTTAAAACTGTTGTTTAAAAATATCATGAAAAAACCTTCTTTCCAGCAAGCAACAATTGGGAAAGATATTTAAAATAATTTACATTTCACAGGAGGGCAAGTAATTTTGACTTCATCTGTATATATGGATATTGAAACGGAGTAAAATTGTTTTTCAAAACTGTCCCAAGAAAAAAATGAGTGTTCAATAGTTTTATGACAATTGTTGACTACTGTATATTAAGTCACTGGAAATCTGAAATTAATAAGACAATTGCATTTAATAATAATGTACTATAATCTTTTAGTGTTTTTAGCATGGTTTATAACAATTTACTTGCAATTTTATGAATCAACAATGACTCCAGTATCAGCTGAAATGTTTTTCATTGTTAAAAGAAATTGAGTGTTCGTGTGGGCAGCACGGTGGCTCAGTAGGTAGCACTGTCGCTTCACAGCAAGATGTTCGCTGGTTTGAGTCCCGGCCGGGCCAGTTGGCATTTCTGTGTGGAGTTTGCAAGTTCTCGCCGTGTTTGTGTAGGTTGCGGGTGCTCCGGTTCACCTTACAGTCTAAAGACATACACTGTAGGTGAATTAAATAAACCAAATTGGTCGTAGTGTATAAGTGTGTGTGTGTGTGTGTATGAGTGCATGGGTGTTTCCCAGTACTGAGTTGCAGCTGGAAGAGCACCCACTACATAGAGGATATTCTGGACTAGTTGGTGGTTCATTCCGCTGTGGCAACCCCTGATAAAAAAAGGGACTAAGCCAAAGGAAATGAATGAATGAATGAATGTTTGCATGAACTATCCCTCTAAATATACACAGTTATTTTTTGCTGTAGATTTGCTAATATGGGAGATAACAGAATGATTTTTTGTTTGTTTCATATGCCACCACATCAGATTATTGCTTATCTTTTCCCTCTTTTTCTCACTCTGTCAATATACTCTCATCCTCCAGGACCTGCCTGCTACTATAACACACATAAAACTTTAATGGAGCTGTTAATGGCAATAATTCCCGAGACCACTTACAAGAATAGGTCTTGATTATCTCTATACCTCTCTCCATGTCTATATCCGCTATGTAATGGGAATAGGCTGTAATAGCTGCATATATTAGTAATTGGACAATAGTTAAATAGGTTCTGCTCTCTCTAATGGTGATTAAACGGGTTTGATGAGATATGCATGTTTCTGTTCATTGTAATGCCTTTTGACAGAAAGAAATAAAGAAGTCTGCTCACAGCTTGGGCTTAAGTTAAGTTCTCTGTTAAATTTGTGTTTCCGGTAATCCAAAATATTTAACAGAATTTGTGGATTACACGTTTTTTATTCCAATTTGCCTGTGAAATCTGTCAGATATCTTAAAATCAAAGTTTACAGCGTTGCTTTTCATTCATAACTAATGAGCGAGACAACTGCGTGCATACAAGCTGAATCTAGAGCTCAAGATCACCTCTCCTGCTCAAACTCGGTTTTCCATACACGTTCCCATTTTTCACTGTCATCTGCACCTACTTTCCTTTAGTGGTCCACAGCTTTTTCTTTTTTCTGCCTTCTTTTTTTTATCTTCTTTTGACACTCGCTATTTTTCAGTGAAAGGGGCATGAAACTCCTCCTCCTCTCCCCTGGCCCTGTTAATCTCTGAGGGGAAGAGGCTCATTATCCTTCCTCTTAACCATTCTGTATCATTCTTCAGACTCAAAGCCAAAGAAAACCTGTAAGACTCTGAGGCACGCAAAATGGAGAAGTGGTAAAAATCAAACAGATAGAGAACAATGCAAGCCCACTAATCACTGTAGGTAAAAGGAAGCAGTCTAATTAATAACAATTATTCATTCTAAACGCATATATACTATAATTAAAAAACAGACAAACAAAAAATAAGCATAAGCTTGGTTTTCAAGTTGATAAAAAGAAAAAGAAAATCCCCTAAGCAGATGCACAACTCATGAGTATTTTCATTGTAGATTTTAATTACATTAAGATTTAAAAGAATTTTTAAAATAAATTGTATCTAGTACCCTGTAACTTTTTAAAATAAACATTTTGTAAAAAAAATAAAATAAATAAAACTGTATTTGTCAAAGTACCTTATGCATTCCAACGATTTCAATTAATCAGTCAATAGATTATCGTAAAATGCAGGAAAAAATAGCTATGAAAATTCTGTTTACAGACTTAGATGGACCATAGCATTTCACAGCAAACAAGGCATTAATTTCCCCATATTCAAAACACATTAGGTTAATAGAAAATACATCATGCATAGTCTGAAATGCACAGATAATAAATTCCACACTGAAATACTGCACACTTTCATTGTGTTTCAGTGGACTGCCACATGTCCAGTAAACATAAGATCAGCTTATGCAGTTATGCCTCTTCAATTCAGACAACACCCATCTCCTCCTACTCCACCCCCGCCCTCCTTCTCCATCCGCGCTTCCTTCTGTTTTCATCTTCATGTGCCTCCGAACAACCGGCAACTTCCCGCAATAGAAATAATAACGGAAAGAGTCTTCCGTTTGTGTTCGGTCGTCTTTAATTGCCAGTGACGATGTGAAAATCATATTATAGGTCTACAATGTGCATAATCATTCAATAAAAACGCTCACAGCCTATACCGAACACGTGCATCTGTCTACCTGACCACTATTCCACAGCCTACATTTATATTTGTAAGACAAACATGAGAGGTTTAAATAGCATAAATGCTGGTTTCTCTGTTCTCTGTAGCTGCTCTGATTCTCTCCTCTCTCCCCTCGATCCGCCGGCCCCGGAATCGATCCTGCGGAGATCGATAAGTTGGCATGAATATTCCCAGCTCACCGCGAGTTTAGTTCGGGGGAGACGGAGGCAGAGGCAGAGGCGAGAGGAGGAGACGGACGGAGACGGAGCCCTGTACGAACTAAGCCTAACCTGACGGAAATATATACAGGAAACAACCCCGAACTGAGCCGCATTTTAACAGTGCAGGTTCTGCTGTAAACAAACTTGAAGGTTGGACTAAACCTAAATGTTGGAAAGAGCGGCAAAGCCAGCGCGCGACACATGACAGAAAACGCCAAATGTGGATGCTTCATTCCCGCGGTGGATACAAGGGTGATGAGGGCGATGGAGATGGGATGCTTCGCCGGATTTGGTAATAAAGGAAAGAATAGGTTCTTGTTGTGGAAGAAAGCCTTACCGGAGTGAGAGCGGAGAGCCAGCGGGGACTTGAGGCGCCAGGCGTGGAGGTCGGAGGCAGTTCTCGGCAAGACAAACGGCACCGGCAAAGGAACAAACATGATCCGTCTTCTTGTCTGGTTCTTTTTAGATGTTCTGTTTGCTGTTTATTTGAGTTTTTCTTTGCAATTTGAGCAGTTGTGGCTTTTTCGCACTTGGCTAAATCATTTGGTTTCGTCAGTGGTTCGGGGGTTTCTGACACAAACGGGTTATTCACAAAATAGCGCAGTTACATTTTATAAAACCACTTATTCTTTTGTAGTACTTTGGATCAACATGCATAGATACGCAGACGCGACTGTATTTTCCCAGCGCGCGCGCACACACAGGCGGATAGACGGATTGAAACAAGACAAACGCTGGTTATTCCACTATTACCTTCACGTTTGTCTGTTCGTTTTGGTATTAAGCTACAGTATTTGGTATATCTGTTCGATCTGCTTGCCGAACATATATGTATCTGTCACTCAAAGGCATGTATTTACTATGTTTGCGAGCGTATATAACTGCATATCTCGGTTCTCAACTACAGTGATATTTCTCTCCTTGTCGATACCGAACACTGTAAATGTTCAGCTGGCCTGCTTCTCTTCTTGCTCGCAGTCGCTTTAACTTTGGTTTTCTGCTTGTGAAATAAACTGACGATTCTACATCTGTTCTAACAGTGAAATAAAAACACACCTATACTATATAACGTATAAAAGACAGCGGATATATTGTTATTACTTGGATATGTGGTGCATTTTTGGTGAATTTATTTGGTCTAGCTCTTCTATAGCTTTCTTCCTTGTTCTAGCAGCTACAGGCTACACATTCATTTGCACAAAGTCACTAAACGTGGTTAAAACCGTCTGCTTGTTTTTGCTCGTTTAAATGAAATATCTATAGAAAAATAAGGCAACTCAACGGGTCCGCCGGATTCGCCCCTCCTCCCACGCACCTTGTCACACGCCAGTAATTAAAACGCAATCAATCGATACATGACTAAATAAGGCAAACAAATAAATAAAGCACGAAAACATCAGGGGGAAAAGAGCTCGTTACGTCGCTGGTTTTTAAGATCACTTGCCTATATTTCCGTCCATCCGCCTGCGTGTTTTGCTCTGTCTGCCTGTTCCCGTTATTTGGGAACCCCAATAGCTTATTCGTGCACGCTCTCCTCCCATACGCTCGCGCGCTCTGATTCCACGCTGCCCGCAACATTGAAGCGCGAGCGGAGCCGTTACAACTCTCACATCACCAGCACCCCACCCCCACCCTCTCTCCTCTCTCTCTCTCTCTCTCTCTCTCTCTCTCTCTCTCTCTCTCTCTCTCTCTCTCTCTCTCTCTCTCTCTCTCCTGTACCCCAGTGAAAGGTAAAATCACACACTGATACGGACATCTCTGTCAAACTACACGGATTTACCCAGTGTAGATTGAAAGGGCCAATAGCTAAACCAGTAGATACACACAATTTTCACATTAAGCTACTGGTTAATATACTTTGAATAAATACTTGCCCTAGTATAACACCCAAAAATGAAAATTCTTCCCAAGCATGAATGCATGTCCATGTTTTGCAAAACATGAATATATTTTAGGAAAATCGGGGTTCTGCGTATCTGGTTTGGAACAAGTGATGACCAAATTATTGGTCAGTGAACTTTTAATGAACTCATTAATTGTCATTTGTGTGTTTATAACAACACATAATGGCTGCATAAACCATTTTAATCAGTGGTGTAGTCCTAAAAAAAAAGGTGGTGTACTATTACACCCGACCCAAATTTTAAAATGAAAGTAGCCAAAGAAATGATGAAAGTCAATGCTTCTTTGATTCATTAGCTATATATATATATATATATATATATATATATATATATATATATATATATATATATATATATATATATATATATATATATATATATATATAAATGTTTTTTTTTTTGCATCAGTTACCTGTAACCATTAACTTCCACAAAAGGAAAAGCAAATACTATGTCAATGTAAGTCAATGGTTACAGGTTTCCAGCTTTCTTCAAAATATCTTCTTTTGTGTTCAACAGAAGGAAAAAAGACAAACCGGTTTGGAACAAGTAAAGGTTGAGTAAATGACGACAATTTTCATTTTTTTGCGTAAACTATCCATTTAAAAAGAAAAAAATCCAAACAAATGTGTTCGTTTTAAAGGGAGATGCTAATAGTATAATCCTATTTAATGATTTGTGTTTAGCTAATTGTGCTCCCCCCAGCAGACTCGGAGATTGGCTGTATTTATACAGTATGTAGCTTATTTAATCATTTTAATATAAAAAAAAGAGTCAATCAAGATAGTTACAACAATTTAGTTGACATGGAAAGCCAGCTTTTTAACTTACTTTCTTTACTGGCTCATTATTTTACATTCAATAGGTTCCTTTAAACATCAATCAGCCATTATTTTTGATTGTCACATTCGTGCATGCTTGTTTTAAACCAAACTATTAGGTGTCTGTCTTCTGCTGTCGCTATTATGTACTAGTAGTTACCCTTTTAAATCGCATATTGTTAGTCGATTTCTTTGCCTCGTCGTTTTTGGTGTTTTATATATAGTGTTGTTCCCTGTACGCACGATTAAGACATGTGAAATACTGTTTTACAGGGGTGATTTTAGGATTTCTCTCGCCCTGAACAGATGTGGTTTGCTGAATAAATGAAAAACGAGCTGAAAACGGAGCGGCGGAAGTCTGCCACTGTTTTCATATCAAAATTAATGATGACTGAGGCGATCATTTAGTAGTGTACAGCTCATGAGCTACAGTAAAACCTTTTAAGGGTGCAGAATAGAAATAGAGGAGGGCTAAAGCGACACATGCTGTTTCATAAATTTACCTGAACGTTTCAGAGAGACATCATTCAGTTCACTTGTCGTGGTCTTTGAAAAACTCTGACGAAATTTTCTCACAGCTGCTGCGGTCGTCAGGGGCGGGGAATAGCGCAAGTCAAACAAAAATGCACCAGTTTCAACAAAAATGCAACAAATTAGGATGCGAGTTAAAAAAACCTTTGGTATAAAGTTAAAGGGGACATGAATATACATAAATTAGGGAAGTTTAATCAGAAAAACAAGTGAGTATACCAAGGGTATACGCAATTATTGATCCTCAGAAGTGGTAATACCCAAACAGCTCATGGAAAAAAGTAAGCATACTGAGTATACGTGCGTATAGCAAGGACTACACCACTGATTTTAATGTTATTTTGATATTCAAAGTTATTTAGGCTCAATTAATGACCTTTATGGTCCATGGAACCTTTTTTTTTTGCTCAAGACTATTAAAATGTTCTTCAAAGTAAGAAAGAAAATGTTCTTTTAAAACTCCTTTTGTGAAATCCAAAATGGTTCTTCCATGGCATCACTGCCGAAACCCCCTTTCAAAACCTCTATTTGTTGAGTGCTATAGTAGATAATATTAAATGTTCGTCTCAATGCAAAAACATGTTGCTTGAATGTATTTAATATACGATTACTTTTTACTATGCAACATTTGCAAATGTGCAGTTGTGGACATTGCTTAGATTTTCCTTATATCTGAATACTAAAGCCACAAGCTATTATTTAAAGTTTTAGAGTTCTATTATTCACTCTGAAGAAATGCTTTATTGCAATTATTGGTTGCATGAAGAATCTTGTAAAACCTTTCTTTTGCACAAAAGGACCATTTCATTGTGGTCATGTCATTGGCCCATGAACATTTCCTGCTTGTCATCAAACTATTTCATAACTGTAACAAGAGGCAATTCAATCATAACTTCATGTATCAACAGCTATCATTATATTATTAATCAATATGTTGGATCTTCATTATATTTGGATTCTTGAAAGACATTAAAAATGTAAATCAGGAAATACGTTAACACTATTGTTTGTTTACATCCCTCAAAATGGTCTATACTCTTAAAAAATAAAAATATTTAGAAATATGGAAGAACCATTTTTGGTTTACCAAAGAACCTTTCACTGAAAAAGTCTCCACCTATTCTTTGTGAGAAGAACATTTTCATAAACTAAAGAGCCATTTATTGGATTGAAAATATTTTAAGGATCCTTTATTATTATGATTGTTGGCATCAGTTAAATTGAATCAAAATTATTGTGTGCATTGACATGGCCACATTGAAATGGTCTATAGGTCCTTTTGTGCAAAAGAAAGATTTTACAAGATTCTTCATGGAACCAATAATTGCAATAAAGCATTTCTTCAGAGTGAATAATAAGCAGAAAAATCCAGCACAGAGTTTCTAGAACTCTAAATAATAGCTTGTGGCTTAAGTATTCAGATATAAGGAAAATATAAGCACTGCACATTTGCAAATGTTGCATATAGTAAAAAGTATATATTAAATACATTCAAGCAACACGTTTTTGATTGAATGGTTAGCTCAAAAATAATTACAATTTTTACTTTTTATTCAAACTCAAGGGACTCCAAACCGTTATGATTTATATATATATATATTTATTTTTGGGTGAACAACAATAAAAAGCAGGTATTTTGAAGAATGTTTGAAACTTGTAGCCAGTGAAAAAATACTATATAAGTCAGTGGCTACTGGTTTCCAACATTAATTGAAATATCTTCTTTTGTGTTCAACAGAAGAAGGAAACTCAAACAGGTTTGGATCAAGTGAAGGATGAGTAAATAAAAATTGTAATTTTTCCGGCAGCTAGCTCTCTGCAACTCTCACATGGTCACCCATTGAAGCTAAGCAGGGCTGTGTGTGCGCCCGGTCAGTACCTGGATGGGAGATAACATGCTGCCAAAAAGTGGTGTTAGTGAGACCAGCAGGGGGCGCACAACCTGTGGTCTGTGTGGGTCCTAACACCCCAGTATATTGGTGGGGACTCCAGTAAGCCCCATCTTTCGGATGAGACGTTAAACTGAGGTTCTGACTCGGTCCTCCGTTGGATGTTCTTAGAAAAAGAGTAGGGGTTCAACCTCGGCATCTAAACCAAATTTGCCCACTGGCCTCTGTCCATCATGGCCTCCTAACCATCCCCATATCATAGTTGGCTTCATCACTCTGTCTCCTCTCCTCATCAGCAATATGGCTGCCGTCGTGTCATCCAGGTGGATGCTACACAATGGTGGTGGAGATTCCCCCCAATGTGTAAAGTGCTTTGAGTGTCTAGAAAAGCGCTATATAAATGTAAGGAATTATTAATTATTATTATTATTATTTTTGAATGAACTGTCACTTTAAATTGAAAATATGCAGAAATTAACAACCATATATTTGTTTTAGGCATCTGTGATTCCCTTAATAAGTCACACAGACTGTTAATTCGCCAGAAAGCATTGTTAATCAATATAAAATGTAGAAGAACAGAAGCAAAACTTTGATTTTTAAGACAGTTTCTCAACTCTACATGGAGAACCCCAACAGCACACATTCAAACCGTGTCAAACAGCTTCACATTCATCAGCTCATCTACACACAGGCCTAAAATCTGTGTTTCACATTTTAGCAAAAGCCTTTAAAAATGTACACTATTGAGGGGTGTCCAGGAACAGGAGTAGGAAACGCTGTGCTGAAAATCTCGACATGCCAGCAAACCTCCCGGGGGCCTTAATCAGCGAGCGCTCACCGCTTCTCTCTCCTACCGCCAATTCATCACGCCCTGTCAATTACAAACCATGCTGCGGCGCACTTACACACAAGATTATTGTCAATATAGATTTTTAAATAGAAAAATCTATACGCTAAACACTCCAATCGATAGTAGTAAATCGATTTCACTAGGCAGCAAAACTCTCTGTGAGCTCAGGCTCAGAAGTCTTGGCAGTGCCCGATGTTGAGCTCATATTTACATTTCGGATTTCACTTTTAGTGGGACGTTTGTGTTATTTTATCATATCAATAAAACAAAAATTTCTATTGCAGTTACAGATAATGTGTTAAGTTTGTTTTTTGTTTTTTTTAAGGGGGAGTTGTATGTCTGTCTGCAACAAAATACATTCAATCCTTGTTTTGTTCAAAAGAAGGATGTGTTTTATTGTTCCTGTCCTTCTCTTGCATCTCACTATTGACAGATGACATCCACAGGTCAAGTGAAAGAGATGAAAAGAAGTGACCGGTTGTCCCTCGCGCACCCCCTCGACGTGCTGAGGTAACGGGGCGCTCGGGCCCCTCCCTCCGCTACTCCTTTCAGACAAAAGCAATTATTTCTTGTAGAATATAGTGTGGTTGTGCGCATCTAAGAGAAGGAAAGAGGGACTGGAGGGAAAGAGAGAGTGCGAAATTGAGGGAAAGGAAAATAAAATGGTGTTGGAAGGATAGGGAGCTAGCACCTCTTTCCTAGCGGTGCTCACTGCTTCCACACATAGCCATTGTTTATGTGGCTTCCCGGAGTAACAGGAAAGCGGTTTCTCATGCACATAAACATTTAAAGGTGTTAATTTAAACATAAACTAAAAACAAAATTGTCATCATTTACTCGATCTCAAGTCATTCAAAATACAAATTAAGATATTTTCAGTCAATGAGAGGTTTTTGTCCCTGCACTGGAAGTCTGTTGTCTGGAACTCTGAAGCTTCAAAATGTTAGTAAAGAGATCAAAAATACATGTCCAAAAAAATCAAACTGTTGATATAAAGTGTTCTAAAAAGACATAATCTCTTCAAATTATGAACATAATTCATTTGAGTTTTTTTTCACAAAATTTAATCAGGAATTTAAACGGTGTAGAAACAAGATACCAAATAATACCAATATAAATCACTGGTTCTTATGCAAACACAAACGTATCATGTGACACGTAAGAATGTAGCTTATTGGTTCTCTCGATTTAAGCAAGCACATTGAGCTTCCATGATCAATTTTGAATGCTATGAGCATTGTTTGCTGATCAGCATTTGATATTGAAAAGCCTAAATTATAAATAAATTGACCATGTTTTTCGGAAGACTTAAGGCTTGTACACACCGGGACGCTTTTTGTTTGTGTTTATCGTCAGCGTTTTTGAGACGTTTTTCCGGATTCAAACCCAAGCGATTTTCACTGGCGTGAAATCACTCCTTGACGTTAAATGGCGCTACACAACTTTAAGCTTCTGACACCCGCTTGTAACACAGAAGAAGACAGAAAGTTGACACGCTTGTTGTTAAAGTTACTGGCGATTCGAACAAGCATGGTTGGTTCAAGTAGCAGCGCCAGCTCTAGCGATGAAGAAATGATTATTGTTTACCAGTGCAATAAGCAGCTCCACGTTCATATCTCCTCTGGGCATCTTCAATGTGCGCTCGCATTGACAGTTTTGCGCTTGAGCGTGTCCAAGTGCTGTTTACTGTAACTTCAGCAGCTCCGTGCACGTGAACAAAAGTGCCAATCTGATTGGTGGAGAAAGTTTTGACGCGGCGGGTCAAAACAAAAAAACGAGCATGAGGCATTTCTTAAAAAATGACACTTTTACGTCTGGCGTTTTGCACGTTGGTGTGCATGATCACATTGGCGCTCTTTATTTAGTCACAAGGCGTTAAACGTCGATGGAAAAAGTCAACGAAGCAAAAAGCATCCCGGTGTGCACGGGCCTTAAGATTAAACTACTAAATTTAAATGGATTTGATTTTGATCTCTAAACATACGTTTTGAAAAGGCAATTAGATTTTAGAAATGGAGGACAGGAATCACTCGGGTTTGAATAAAAATATAACAATTTATATTCACAAGATGAATACATTTCTTATGTGTTTGGAGACAAGAATGATTAAATGATGACAGAACGGTTTTCTTGGGCGGAACTAAGTCTTGTTCAGAGTGTGGATGTACACAAATGAATAACAGTAAACCTGATACACTTAAAGGCACAATATGTCATTTTCGTATGTAGAGGGAGCATATTCACAACAAACAAAAGCATAGTTTGATGATGCTGCGAGTGTAGAATCATGGGAGTTGCCATCTTCACTACATCTGACAGGACTCCTGCAGAAATCATGGTCATAGATGAGCTAAAGTATTCAAAATCTATTATCATGGTGGTATGAAGCAGAGTAAGGGCCTATCAAGCCGAACGTGCTTTTTGCCTTTTTTGAATGGTTACTTACGGCCGCGAGCGTTTTGTGTGCTGCTTATGCATCCTGCGCACCTTGCATTTTAACCGCCTGCTGCACTTCACGTTTTTGCCGTTGCTCGATGTGCACTCGCAGCTGAAAAAAGTCAACTCTGAGCGTAAAAAGCATGTTACGTCAGTCGCATCTTTTTCATTCTCCAATCAAATGAAAGCAGAGGTGGGGTTTTCATTGAGGCGACTTCAATGTTTGTGTTGTCAAGATGACTACGGAGACTTTTAAAGATGGAGGAGAGAGTAGGTCACTGTTTTGAGCTATTCGAAGCTGTATGACTTTACAAATCTTGAATATCACAATATTATTAAATATTACAACACAACACAACACGCCGCTGATTCAGTCATAGAAAGTCATAGAAAGCAGTCATAGTAAATCAAGACCGCTGAAGCAATTGCTGTTGTGAGACGAGCACATTGTGGCATGAAAGCAGCGAAGCTTTTATTATGTCACAGTCAATATGGTGGTCACGTGGAGATCACATGGAGTGCTGTTTTATCATACTAAATACATTTTAAACTTCTGTTATAATGCTGCTCTGTGCAGTGTAATAAAATGGCCAACATATTAAAGCGTCTTTGGCGTTTTCATTAAAACAAACCAGAAATCAAGAGTGTGACGTCATTAGCATATTGACAGAGAACACAGTCTATGTTACTAGTTAAAATCGCTTATTTCTCTGGATTTTAAGAGACATAAACTTTCTTTGAAACATTAAGAATAATGTAAATACATAAGTCCATAGCAAATAGTTATAATTTTATTTTACAAAGCTGTGATTGAAAGCATAATATGCTATTGATTTACCATGTGGTATGGAAGCATTACAGTTCAATCTAAAGCCATGCTTGGATATTTGGTGAAGACAGCCATGAGAATCATACACTTTAAACGGTGAAAATCACTAAATGCAATAAGTCAGTTTAACTAATAAATTTTTTAAAGGTTACTTTGACTCAATGAAAAAGAGTTATCGTAACTCATGAACAGATTATATTAAGCAAAACTCAAAACTAATGAGTTATAAATGAATTAATTATATTTTTGTGTTAAGTAATACTAGAAACAATACCAACCATTTGAGCAAATATATAGTTGCTTGGACATAATTTGTTGAACTTATGATTTGAAGCGATTTGATAGCTGAACTTAAAATGTTTAAGTTACTAATACTCTATAAGTTTGACAAATTATCAACACAAATAATATATGTGTATATATATTTATATAAAGTCATAGTCATGTAGTTTACAGTACTCAAATCATTTTGTTTCAAAACTTAAATGATTTGCCGCAATCAATTCCTTAAACAGTTTGAATTAACTTAATTTATCGTGTTTTACAGTGTAGGGAAAGAGGAATATCGATGCTAGAATCTTTGTATGAGCAATCAGTTCTTGATGAAGCTATTAAAATATTAGCTCACCCCTCGCATAGTTTATTTTGTGAGTAAAATGTACTGCCTTCTGGTAGACGATACAGCCTGCCTGTGTGCAGATACAATCGTTTTAAGAAATATTTTATTATATTTAGAATATAAATATTATATTTATATAATATACTTTGATTTTTTTTCTCTTTTAAATATTTCCCAAATCATGTTCAACAAAGCAAGGAAATTTTCACAGTATGTCTGATAATATTTTTTCTTCTGGAGAAAGTCTTATTTGTTTTATTTTGGCTAGAATAAAAGCAGTGTTTATTTTTTTTTAAAAGCCATTTTAAAGTCAAAATTATTAGCCCCTTTAAACTATTTTTTTTCGATAGTCTACAAAACAAACCATCGATATACAATAACTTGCATTTAAAGTTAAGCCTTTAAATGTCACTTGAAGCTATATAGAAGTGTCTTGAAAAATATCTAGTAAAATATTATTTACTGTCATCATCACATCATGGTTATTAGAGATGAGTCATTTCAACTATTATGTTTAGAAATGTGTTGAAAAAATCTTCTCACCATTAAACAGAAATTTGAAAAAAAAATAAACAGAGGGGCTAATAATTCAGGGGGGCCAATAATTTTGACTTCAACTATAAATATTTGTGTTGATAATTGAATGTTTATGTTGTTTTGTGTATGCAAATGTGGGACTATGGTCCAAGACAAATTTCCCCATTGAAATATTAAGAAAGTAAGCAAGTGAGCAATATATATATATATATATATATATATATATATATATATATATATATATATATATATATATATATATATATATATATATATATATATATATATATATATATATATATTTGTATAGGGGTTTTAGATATTTAATGAAATAAACCTATTTATCGAGCATTTAATGCTTTTATTCGACCTCATGATGTTTCACGTTGACTTTCTTTCTACTTTTGTTTTGTCCATACAAAATATATTTGTGAATGTCTTCAGGGCGAAATTGAAAAATTGAATAATATGTCTTTAATGCTATTCAGTTATCATGTCAGCAAATCAGAATTCAATTCTACAACAGCAGTTTCATCCAAACCTAGAAACTCTCTTCATTCATTGACTCTAGTGAAGCTTGTGAATCTCCCACACTGACAGCACTGTAAAACCTGACCAAACGGCTGCCTGTCATTTTGCTTATTGCTTCAGCTCCTATTAATTATTCAGATGAGATCACAAGACTCCTTAAACTCCAGTTTAGCCGTTAGCATCTGCCTGTCTGCCAGAGAGCGGTGACAGCTTTAGCGCTGAGATCTTCAAATGACTCCGCATGAGCGTGGAATGAAGCGCATGCATGATTAATGCCACTGTGTTTGTTATTGATGATTAAACTGTCACATCTTGACAACTGCAGAAATATTCCACGCTTATGTGCACAGGAAATAATAAATTCTCTTAGGCTATAACACACATTATCCAGACAGAGACATATAGCAGAGTGGAAAGTGTGATTAATATAATGGTGGAAAAGAGCAGGCTGTGGGAATGCATGTATGAATTGAGAAGAAAAGAATAAGCAGTTTTCTATACATGTGTGTGTCTGTGTGTGTGTGTTTGTAATGGCCACCGCTAAACAATGATGCCACGTTGACAGATGAGCAAGTCCGATTAGATTCTCTTTCATCAACAAAATGTGAATCTAATCAATAAAATCTCACCGCTTCTTCCAGAACACACATTGCGTTTCTTTCATCTCACTCTCCGTTTCTTGCCATCATATACACAGACACATGAAAAGAGCTCAGAAAGAATTAATTAAAGACCCTCTTTGCATTGTATCTAATATAATAGTGCACATGCAAACTAATCTCATGCACCTAGTGTCACAAATCACGATTACCATTTTCAAGGTAAACCGTGGTAAATTTTCTGACGGTTAGTTTATTACTGTTTCAAATTCATTTGGATTGATTATTGAGAGCTTTTTAAAAAGCTGTTGTGTAAATGCATGTTTATATAGACATTTAAAAATATACAGTTGAAGTCAGAATTATTAGCCCCCCTGTTTATTTCCCCCCCAATTTCTGTTTAATGGGGAGAAAATTTTTCTAAACATTTGTAAACAATAGTTTTAATAACTCATCTCTAATAACTGATTTATTTTATCTTTGCCATGATGACAGTAAATAATATTTGACTAGATATTTTTCAAGACACTTCTATACAGCTTAAAGTGACATTTAAAGGCTTAACTAGGTTAATAAGGGTTAACTAGGCAGGTTAGGGTAATTAGGCAAGTTATTGTATAACAATGGTTTGTTCTGTTTAGGTAAAAATATAGCTTAAAAGGGTTAAAGATTTTGACCTTAAAATGGCTGTTAAAAAATTAAAAACTGCTTTTATTCTAGCCGAAATAAAACAAATAAGACTTTCTTCAGAAGAAAAAATATTATCAGACATACTGTAAAAACTTCCTTGCTCTGTTAAACATCATTTGAGAAATATTTAAAAAAGAAAAATTCTAAGGGGGGGGGCTAATAATTCTGACTTCAAATGTATTTATATATACACCAATTAGGGCTGCACGATATTGGAAAAATCTTTATCTTTAATTAGAAAATATTTCGTTATTCTGCGATATATGCGATATGACTTCAATTTTCCCAGATGACTTGAATCTCTCTGTTTGAAACTGATCATTTTAGATATTTTTGGATGATTCTGTTGAGCGCATCTGCATAAAATCTTATAAACAATCTACAAACTATGGTCGCCCACTGAAGCTAAGTAGGGCTGCGCCTGGTCAGTACCTGGATGGGAGACCATATGGAAAAGCTAAACGCAATCTCACGGCAATTCGTAACTTTTTTATTTAGTGGCTAATTCGTATGAATTTGTACGATCTAATTTGTACAAATTAGTACGATTTGCTCATCACCCAATGACGGTTGGGGTTAGGGGTGGGGTTAGGTACCACGCCTCCTTTTTAAAATCATATATTTTCGTACGACTGAACTTGTACGAATTCGTACGAATTAGCCACTAAACTGACAAAATGTAAAATACTTACATTTCCTCGTGAGATCAGGCTGGATAGCTAGATTGCTGCTGGATGTGGTGTTGGTGAAACCAGCAGGGGGCACTCAACCTGCGGTCTGTGTGGGTCCTAATGCCCCAGTATGTTGAAGGGCACTCTATACTGCTCAGTGAGCGCCTTCTCTTGGATGAGATGTTAAACCGAAGTCCTGACACTCATTGTTAAAAATCCCAGGATGTCCTTTGAAAAAGAGTAGAGGTTTACCCCGGCATCCTGGCCAAATTTGCCCACTGGCCTCTGTCCATAACTATCCCCAATTCATAATTGGCTTCATCACTCTGTTCCTCTCCATTAATCAGCTGGTGCGTGATATGCGGTTTGGCGCAATGTAAATTTAAATTTTGCATATCATTGCATAAAACTGTATATTGCATATCCTGCGATGTGACTATTAGGAATGATCACATTGTGAATTTGATGCTGAAATGATATATTGTGCAGCCCTAACAGTTATATTGTATTCCATTATTCCTTAATGTGTGGTGCACATTATTGAGCATACTGAGATAATGCTTGATTTCACAAAATTAAAATCGCAAATCAATATCAGTCATAAAAATTACAAATATTATTTTGGTCAAATCACACAATACTTTTTGGCTTTTATAAAGCAGCTTTATGCCATTTTGTGAAAAACAAGGTAAACATGGATCTCTGTGAGGTATTTAAAAAAACAAAAAACAATTATGTATTTGTTTCTTAGAAACATATTTTAATGCATCAAAACAAGAAAACTAGTTGTATACACTTTTTTCAACATAATATTTCTTTTTTTAATGACAAGTTTGTCATTGTTAAAACATTAATTAGTATGGAGACAATAGGCTCTATTTTAACGATCTAGGCACAAAGTCTAATGTTGTGTTCACACCAGACGTGGTATGCGCGGATAAATTGCGCTCTTCACGCGTAAATAGACGCGTGAACATTTTGAGCTTACTCGGTTCATTCACATGTCAAATCCGCTTCATTCACGCGTCGAATTCACTGAACAATAGACGCGGATTCGCGTCATGGGCAGGGCTTCTGTCTGCCTGGTGACTGTAGCTTCGTTGCTAAATGGCTATTATGGATTTCATTGAGAGAATAGCTGTGTTTATGTGCTTTATGAAGGCTGAAAAACAGCATCGATTCATTTGGAGCCGTGTCTGAGTCCATTATTTCCTTTCAGAGGTGCACCCAGCTCTGTGAGTTCATAAACTCCTTCAGAAACTTAACCTGGATGATGGAGGCTTTCAGCGGTGCTTCCGACTGAGCCGAGCCCAGTTTGATCAACTGTTGCCCTGTGTCGGCTGGAGGATTTTCACCTGGGACACCAACAACAGGCGCTACATCATAAGCACGCCCCTACAAGAGACAGCTTCTGATTGGTTAACACGGCGTGAATGTCCGCTGAAGTTCAGATTTTTGAACTTGAGCAATTTGTGCGAAATGCACGTTAAGCGCGCAAAATAATCAACTCGCACCACTTCATTTGAGCGAATCGCGCCATTCGTGCGTATAGCGCTGCAGGATGTCTATTCGCGTCTTTGCAGTGACTTAACATGTAAATCACTCGCGCTTGACGCTTCTTCCGCGTCTGGTGTGAACACAGCATAACACACAAAGTCCCTCTATCGGCCCTTACAATCATGGCCTCCCAATCGTCCCCATCCACCGAATTGGTTCTATCACTGTCTCTCCACTCCACCGATAGCTGGTGTGTGGTGAGTGCACTGGCGCTGTTGTCTTGTGGCTGCCGTCGCATCATCAAAGTGGATGCTGCACACTGGTGGTGGTGTGGAGAGACCCCCCAATTGTGAAGCGCTTTGGGTGTATGGCCATACACAATAAATGCCCTATACAAATACACATTACATTACATTACATGGTGCAAAAGCATTAAGTGTATGTCTGAATCCACTTTTGCTATTTTTAGGACGGAAAAATACGGTTTGCATCCTGACGCATGGTCTAACAGGGTTGTGGTTATTCTCTTAATGAGTTATGGGTGTGTTTTGAGCATAGAACTAAATTCAGTTCTAACTGGCAGAGCTATAAGAAAAACAAACGCTATTGGCTGTTTTTGTAAAAGAGGAGGACCTACTCTATGCCCCACCCTCTCTACGTGTTTCAGTTGAGAATACGTCAAACATCAAATAAAAAATGCAAATTTCACAGCACTTCACAAGGCACAATCAAATACACCTCATTGAACATCTATTATTATTACATGGAAATATTATTTCAAAGGGACTAAACTGAAAATAAAATGAAAGAATGAATGAAATATTATTTCTTTTGAAAGCACACCAATAACTGCAGGTTAACTACATTTATATACTGCCAATCCTTGACACAACTCTTTACCTTTTCTGATTTGGACTGTAATATAATGAGGTGCACCTTTTGTGAAGCTGCTTTGGAACGACAATTATTGTGAAAAGTGCTACGCTGCAAAAATGCTTTTCTTACTTTGATTTTTTGTCTTGTTTATAGACCAAATATCAAAAGATTCTTAAACCAAAAAGCATTTTCTAGACTACTAAAAAATAGTGTCTTGTTTTCAGAAATAATATGCCAAAATTAAGTGAGTTTTTCATGGCGCAAAAGCATTAAGGGCTTGTCTGAATCTGACTTTGTAAGTGGAAAAACTCCAGCAAACGAATAAATAAACAATAATAACAAATTGTGGTCTAAAAACTGAGGTATGTCAGCGCCAGGTTAGTGCATGGACGCATGCACTCGCGGTCCTATGCCGATCCTTTCCCTCTCTCTGCTCCCCATGCTTTCCTGTCCATACTCTCTACTCTCCTATCGAATAAAGGTGAAAAAATAATTATAAAAAAAAAAAATTGAGTTATATCCAAACACATGTCCTATTCCTATGCTATTATGGTGAGGCTTACATCTCCAAAACCCGACAGGTGGACACATTTTATTAAGACAAACATAAATATGCATTTAATAAATAATACTGCTAATAATAATAACATTATAATAAAAATGCAAATTGTCATGAATAAACTGAAAAAAGCATCCGGACATGAAGAAGGCATGGAGGCAGTAGTTGTTATATATTTTTATGTAGAAAATAATAATTTTTGTAACACTTTAATCCTTTTTTTTTATTTTCATATGTAAAGATATTTGTGTATTGCTGTACATCCTGTGTGTATTAAGCATTTGAACATGCATTGGCGCATAACTAACTGTGCTGGACTTTAGACCAGCTTTTACTTGATCAATGGCGGGGTCTATTTCAGTTTCTCAAAATAGCAACGTGCCAACAATGCACCTTAACACACCTTCTTTATAGACCGACACACCCATGAGTCCACAAAGTAGCGCAAAATGATTTGCTATTTAAACAACGTGGCGCAAAATGTAAAAATTA
Source organism: Danio kyathit (assembly GCA_903798195.1). Lineage (NCBI taxonomy): Eukaryota > Metazoa > Chordata > Actinopteri > Cypriniformes > Danionidae > Danio > Danio kyathit. The sequence continues at coordinate 29,264,419 of LR812534.1, forward strand.
GAGTTGCACTGGTCTGAAAATAGCAACAAATTGTGCCAAACACCTCTTGTGCCTTATTGCGCCGGGTGTATGATAGGGTCCAATGACATAAATAATCAAAAATATACATTTGTTGGCTTTTGGTCCAAAACCAATTGAGTATAATGTATCATGTAAAGTGATATGTTGCTCTGTTATTATCATGGGGAATTGTGGAATTGTTTTTAATTTTCTTTCCCTGATTAGGGAACTTAATTTAGAGAAATTGCTGTAAAAAATGTTGAACAGCTAATGTAAATTGTATCTCTTTGCAATAAAAAACTTATAAAAATATAAAAAAGGGTTTCATTGAGATGGATTGTTGGTCATTGGATGGATGTCGGCTCGATTGGCTAGCTTTACTTGGACAGAGGAAAAATAAGACCTGTTTGAGAAGATTTAATACTTACAAGATATTATTTCATTGAATTTAAGACTTTTTAAGGCCCTAAAATTTTGGTTTTGAAATAAAAGACATTTTAAGACCCCGTGGGAACCCTGAGGAGCGTTAACGATGTGTCATTTTAGGTCATTTTAACAAAATCATGATAATTGATATTAATAAAAGTGATATATTTGGTTACTATAATCGTAACATGACTTTTTTATATTGTAACATCTCTACATGCACCAACCTCAGTGCTTATATAAGCGGACATACACATTTATAGCATGTGCAAACACATGGACTGTCATACACACACACACACACACACACACACACGCATTTTGCTTTTATTTTAGAGCAGAAAGGCAGATCCATCTAAAGCCTCTGTTCCTTCCTCTCTCGTTGTCTCTTTTATTAGTTTTTATGAACTCCCTCTCCCCTTTTCTCCTTCTCTGTCTCTGTCAGTACTCTCAATAATCAATGCTGATATATTGCCAATATCCCAGCCGGTCCCCGGTGCCATCCCTCACTGCTCCTCCTTTATTGTGGGAGATTGGTCCAAAAATAATGATATTTATTAGATATATTTATTATCCTCGGCAGTGCTGCAGAGCTCATGTGCGAGCGTGTAAAACTGCAATATACTCCTCCGAAAAAGCCGAGACTCTCAAACGCGAAAACATTTTGCAACAGTCGCTTGAAGGAAGCGTTGGTACATTGATCAGGACTGAGGCACTAAATTTGATTTCCTCATTTCTTTTTACTTTTGACTGCATCACTTTTATGTTTTTCAGCAGATATATAATTTAGGGCTGCTTCAGCTCGCGTGGTGTGAAGAGAGATTTACCGAGGAGAGCTACAGCCTCGTGGCTCAGTCCTAAAGCAGCACCCCGCGAGCCCACCTCAACCCCCTCCCCAAACCCAAGGCCTCCAGACGTTAATCTACACCTCCCTTCCTCATCACTTCTATCGATTTCCTCTTTCTCTCTTCCTCCCTCTCTTTCTCTCTCTAGGACACAGCAGGTGCTGCTAACTCATTGGTCAGCAGAGGCAAATGGGAATCTGGCCACAATGGAGAAGCGTACAGCCACAGAACAAGCAGAAAAGAACACAAACAAATGCATACAGTAACTGAATATATACATGGCTGGATGATATATTAAAAAGTCACAATCAAGACACGTAGAAACACACAATGGAGAAAAAGGCACAGAGCAAAGAGAAAAATAATACAAATCCATAAATAAATGTGGGTCCAATATGGGTCTAAAAAAGAGATAAATCAAGTTGAATAAAAAAAGTTGCTCTTGTATGTTGGTTTTAAATAATTTTGAAAAACTAATTTAAGGTGCACCTCATATTTATGACAAAAAAAAAAAAATTATATACAAAATTAATTATGTGATATTTTAAAAGCGCAACGTAATTCAGAAAAGCTTATTATTAGTTACACCTTTGGTCATTTTAAATCATTTCAGAATCTTGATTAAGAAATGAGTTGCTCTTGTATTCATGCTGGTTTGAAAGAGTTGAATCTCATTATATTTTATAACATAAACAACTCTTCTTTTACACTGCAAAATTAAATATTTGATACTTAAAGCCTTAACTTAAACTTTTCGAGTTCACACTTGAAAATGATACAACATGGTAAACAGGTTAAAACATGTTTCAACGGTACGCAAATCCAATTCATAAGTTCAAAATATAATTCATAAATACACAAATCCAATTCGTAAATTCAAAAAATTATTCAAAAGTACACAAATCCAATTTGTAAATTTAAAATACAATTCAAAAGTACGCAAATTCAACTCTGAAATTCAAAACCAGTTTCAAAAGTACGCAAATCCAATTCATAAATTCAAAACACGATTCAAAAGTACACAAATCCAATTCATAAATTCAAAACACGATTTAAAAATACAAAAATCCAATTAGTAAATTTAAAACACGATTCAAAAATGCACAAATCTAATTTATAAATTCAAAACATGATTCAAAAATACACAAATCCAATTCATAAATTTAAAATACGATTTAAAAATACGCAAATCCAATTTATAAATTCAAAACACGATTCAAAAGTACACAAATCCAATTAGTAAATTCAAAACACGATTCAAAAGTGCGCAAATCAAATTAGTAAATTCAAAACATGATTCAAAAGTACGCAAATCAAATTAGTAAATTCAAAACACGATTCAAAAGTACACAAATCCAATTAGTAAATTCAAAACATGATTCAAAAGTACACAAATCCAATTAGTAAATTCAAAACACGATTCAAAAGTGCGCAAATCAAATTAGTAAATTCAAAACATGATTCAAAAGTACGCAAATCAAATTAGTAAATTCAAAACACGATTCAAAAGTACGCAAATCCAATTAGTAAATTCAAAACATGATTCAAAAGTACGCAAATCCAATTAGTAAATTCAAAACATGATACAAAAGTACACAAATCCAATTCATAAATTCAAAATACGATTTTAAAAAAAATGCTAATTAAATTCATTTGGTAAAAAATGTTTATGATTTTTACTTGTGAATTTACAAATTGTGTTGACAAATTGACAAATTTTATTTTGTAAATGTATTATTTTTTAGTCTGATCTGGCTTCATACATGTGGGTCAGTAAAAATTAAACTTAAAAAAAAAAATTAAGAATTAAAAAAATCTTGCTATCAGCAACACCAGTAGGACATTTATTGCAACATATTGCTCATTCCTGTGCACAATGGAATTCAGTGCCCCAATATACCCAATAACACAAGTTCTTTTTCATTGTTTGATTATAAGCAAAAGTAGTTGGCAGAAATAAACTCCTAATGAACACCAGCCTGAAAAACAATCTTGCTGCCCTAAAGGGATAAATAACCCAAAAATGATAATTGTCATAATTTACTCACCGCTTACATGTTTCAAACATTTATGAGTTTCTTTTTTTCTATTAAACACAAGAAAAGATGTTTAAAAGAAAGTTGTAAACCTAATCATTGACTTCCATATATTTGTTTACCTATTTTGGAAGTGAATGGTTCCAGCTAAATATTTTACTTTGCATTCAACAGAAGAAAGAATCTCATAAAGGTTTAAAACCACTTGAGGGAGAGTAAATAGTGAGTAAAATTTCATTTTAGATGAACTATCAGTTTCAATTTTTAAGTTGAATCAAACAAACTTTTCTACTCATATAATAACTTATTAAATTAAGTAACATAAAACATTAATTGTCTTGATGTTTTGTAATAGCATGTTTTACAGAGATGATGTACACTTTTCTCTCAAAACAAAGCACAAAAACATGAATGCAGTGCCAAAACAGTAAAAAAGGACTGATTATAGTGATGTGGATATACAAGCAATTCACTGGCATCATGTTGACAGATGGGGTCATTAAAATGACACTGTTTTGACTATGAAATATGCAGTACAGTATATGAGGTTTATCTATAGACTATTGATCTGATCACATTAACATTACAGTACAGAACAGCTCTTTCACCATTGTCTTGAACACTGTGTAAGCATTCGTTTTCCAGTGTCATTGATGTGTTTGTGAATGTCACGGCCTTTTGATTTCTCCCTGACAAAAATATACAATCCTTCGCACAAGGGGTCTTGATGTTTAAGCTTTGTGTCAGAATGTCACAAATAAAACACCTTTGGGTGATTTATTGGCCTTGACACACAGCATTGTTTCTAAATATACTGACGTGACAGTGATTTGATCAATTCTTATGCAGTACTTATGATTGTTTGGATATTATCTTTCATGTACTGTGAAATAGTTGTCTCAGAAGTGTGGAAAGTGTCAAATAGTAAAGTGGAGGAGAAATGGATTTATTGCCTCAGTAGAACTACAGGCAGTTTGGCATCTGACCAATCAGAGCTGAGGAGACTCTAGAAAAGAACATGTTCAGCGAGACCAGATCCTTTAAAGATCTGACATTATAGGAATTATATTATTTCTATATTCAAATAGGTGATGTTGCATTACAGTATATATTATGGAAAAATAAAGTGTTTTTAAACCTGGATGAATGTAAAACCATTGCAGGAGGACTCTAAAGCTAACTAAGTAGCTAACTAACTAAATATATGCATTCAATCATTTTCTTTTTGTCTTAGTCCATTTATTAATCTGGAGTAGCCACAGCGGAATGAACTGACAACTTATCCAGCATATGTTTTACGCAGCGGATGCCCTTCCAGCTGCAACCCACCTATGCACACTCATTCACACACATACTCTACGGACAATTTAGCTTACCCAATTCACCAATAGCGCATGTGTTTGGACTGTGGGGGAAACCGGAGCACCCAGAGGAAACCCACGCGAACACGGGGAGAACATGCAAACTCCACACAGAAATGTGCCTGACCCAGCCAAGGCTTGAACCTGCATCCTTCTTGCTGTGAGGCGATCGTGCTACCCACTGCGCCACCATGATGCCCTACTAAATATATTATATTTGCAAAATAATATACAAAAATTTCTTTCTTTCAGGAATTTAACGGTCTTGAGGTTGAATACAAAATGATTAGCCCTCCTGTGAAATTTGTATTCTTCTTTAAATATTTCCCTAGTGATGTTTAACACAGCAAGGAATTTTTTGTTCTTCTGAAGAAGACTTATTTCTTTTATCTTGACTGGAATATAAAATATATAATTTTAGTAAATGTAAAAATTGCTACGGTCAATAATATTAGCCCCTTATGAAATTATTTTTCTGGATTGGCTACAGAAAAAACCACTTTTGTCCCATGACTTGCCTAATTAACCTAACTTGTTAAGTTAATTAGCCACTCAAAAATAAATCACAATGAAGTTTATCATACTTCACCCAATAGATTAATTCCAATGTGTTTTAAATGAATAATATTGTTTTAAAGATATTATCACATAAATCTTCTTCTTATTTGTTTAATTTATATCAATCACATAAAGTTTATTAGTTCAATTATGTTAAACGTTTGTAATCAAAATCGAAATTTTGATTGTAGTGTAATTAAGCCTTTAAAGGAGTCTAGTTAAGCCTGCACTAAGGCAAAGACAAATGTAATAAGTTATTGGAAATTAGTTATAAAAATAATTATATTTAAAAATGTGGTAAACAGCACTTGGGATATATTTGACAATGAATTCAAATTTAACAGTAGGGCTAATAATTTTGACTTCACCTATACTGTAGATTTAAAAGTAAAACTTTGACAAACCATGACATAAAGAGCAATGTCATAAACCCACATATATTTAACAGCACTGTAAACCCAAATGCTCAAAATAATTAAACTGATTGAGTAGCATAAACACAATTTTCTCAAACAGTTCTACTAACTCAAATAGTTTGATTTTGTGTGACTTTTTATAGTTTTTTGAGTGAATTTATCTTATTATATTTGATTAACAGAAACAACTAGCTCATAAGTAAGCTCATTAAATTATTTTGTAAGAAAAATATTCAATTCAAATTTTACATACACAAACATTTTAACCAGCTGCTTTAATGTGAGCACAAAATAGAATATTCGATTATATATTGTATCTATTATGTTGAAGTAATTTATTAGCCCCCCTGAATTATTAGGCCCCGTGTTTATTTTATTTTTTTCCAACTTCTCTTTAACGGAGAGAAGATTTTTTTTCAACACATTTCTAAACATAATAGTTTTAATAACCCGTCTCTAATAACTAATAACAATTTCTTTTATCTTTTTATCTTTAATATTCTGTGGACTATCAAAAAATTATATAGCTTAAAGGGCTAATAATTTTGAGCTTAAAATGGCTTTTAAAAAATTAAAAACTGCTTTTATTCTAGCCAAAATAAACAAATAAGACTTTCTCCAGAAGAAAAAATATTATCAGACATACTGTGAGAATTTCCTTGCTCTGTTAAACATAATTTGGGAAATATTTAAAAAAGAAAAAAAATTCAAAGGAGGGCTAATAATTCTGACTTCAACTGTATACAGTATTATCTGTAAAAAATGTATGTGATTTTAACAGTAAAAGTCTAAAGTAAAATCTACAGTGAAAATCTGAATGATTAACAGCTAATTTCTGGACAAAATACAGAAAATAACTAACAGATCTAACCTTTGTTTACGAGAGAGTAATCAGAGTGTCTGAAATCTCACCATACACCCTCATTCACTAGTCCCTAAATTAGTTGACTAGTTTAGTCCACTAGACAGAGTAGATTACTGGCAACCACAACTGCCAGTATTTCTTTGCAAAATCAAGAAAACTAAACAGCAAAATAGTGTAAAAGCTTTGTGTGTCACGGTCACCATAAAGTAGCATATAGTAGCGTCTGTGTTCAAGTCTAAGATGAACTCAGAGTATGGCCTAATCCTTGTTCACGTTAAGGGGTAGGGGTGTCCCAGTTCTCTTTAACTTGAGGGCGTAGGGCTAAGGGAAAGGACTAGATATCCCTTCAAACAGAGATTTTTCAGGACCACACTCGAAACCAAGAGGTAAGAACATTTGCCAGAATACACCAGCCACTATGGAAGCATAGTTGCACCCGGAAGTCAGGAGATCCACAAATTAGTATTTTTTTGTCATTATTACGAATTTTTACAAAAAACAAGCACATGTTTTAATACATTCATAACCGCACTCATGTTTTACCGTCATGCTTTAAAAAACAAACAAACTCCTGTACAGCAGTCCTACAACATTCTGACACTCGATGACACTCGAACACCCAGTCAGAAAAGTCTAGTGGCCACAATTCTCAATACAATATTGAACCGTTCGGTACGACATCCACGGTTCAAGACGCGCTTGTGAATTGCGGTTTTTCCGGTTTTATTTTTTTGCGTTTTATTTCTCTCCGAATAGACTGTTTGTGTGTGCCTGTAAGTCTATGAGCTGAGATGAGGAAACTCCTCCCCGCGAGTAAATATTCAACCACTATGCTCTAAAGTTAGGGGGCGCTCCACCATCATTCCACACTTTAACATGGCGACCGGCAGTGAAGTGAGGGAGCAATAAGAGGAAGCGCCGGTGTCTTTCAAATCCGCGGTGTTGGGACATTTCGGTTACACGTATAGACTAATCGAACGGAAACACTTCCAACATGACTGCACATCTGCGGCGCCATCACCCAGCAATATCACTGTCTGAAGGCAGAATAGCAGAGAAGGTAATAAAGACCTCCATAAAACAACAATCCCTCACTGAATCCTTCCAGCAAACATATCCAACTGGTTCCGAAAGACATATAAAATAACAAAGGCAGTGTTAAGTTTAATTAAGATGGTTTATTTATATTTACTGAAGTACAAATGTGTTTATTTGAAATGGTCAATTTATGTTTATTAACTTCACATGCATGTTTATTTTTAAAATGTAGGAATTTATGTGTTGCCCAGTTTGTACATAGGCTACCAGCAGCAGTGAGATTTCAGTGTTAATTTTTTTTTATTATACAATACACTAGGAACTAGTGTACCTTTCTTGGCTTTGAAGTAAAATAAAGGAGTATTGCAATAGATCGTTTTTATTTTTTTCTCTTTCTTACTGTTCCTATTGCCCAAGCATAGAATAACAATAAAAAAAAACACTTATGTGTTAAGCCATCAGAACCGAACCGAACCGAAAACCGTGTTAAAAAACCGAGGTATGTATTGAACCGTAAGCTAACTGTATTGTTGCATCCCTACTACGGAGTAAATACACAGTACAGTTACGATCTTTTTGCCACATTACATCGTTATGATAACATGATTTATGCCTATAGTGATTTCCTGAAAATAAATACCAAAAAATGATGCATCTTGAATAACTACAGCAGTTGCCATCGTCGATCTCATTTGAAGCAAGAGATCGCGATGACATGATGACGTGTGGAGGTGCTGTAGTGCTGTCCCATTTCTTAGGGGTAAATTTTGAAGCCCTTCCCCTTCACACTCTGTTTCAAGGGCCAAGGGAAAGAGGAAGAGGTACAAAAATAGAATTGGGATTGGCCTATCTGATGTTATCTGCATCTTTTATTTAAAGATAACTGTGAAGTTTCTAATGCAGTGAAAAGCTGTTTGTTATTTACAGTCAAACATGAACACAATAATGCATTTAATATACAGGGATAAATGGGGAAGGGCAAGAATTCAGCACACTGTAAATTAAACTTTAAGTTTTTTTGGACTTAAAATATTTGAGACGAGTTACCTCAAAAAATGTAATTTTGCGGCATACAATTTGGCGTATTGTGTTTTAAATGTTTTGAGTTACTTGTAAATAAAACAAAAAGACAAAGATATTAATAAATATTGATTTCAATCAACTTAAAAGTGGTTCTTTGTGCACTTATGTTTTTTGAGTAATGTTAACTTAATGTCATGAGAATGGGTAAGCTAAATTTATAGTCACTGTAACTCAAAATATTTAAGTTCATGAACTTAAAAATTGAGGCAACGAGTTACATCAAATTTAGAGTTCTGCTTACTTATTTGGGTTTACAGCATAGACTGTAAAAAATATGGACGTAGTATCCGTGAAGTCACACATAGGTTTCTGAATAACGCAAAAGAAGCTATAAGTAGGCGTGGCCAACCGTTGCCATTTTGTTCACGTGTCATCGCACCAACCGGGGAATACCAAACAAGGGCAAAGAGGTGGAGCGTGAGTGGAGCTACAGATGCCTGCTAGCATTTTGCTTAGTCAGAGTTTTCTTAATACTTCATTGCCTGCAACTCGTTTGTGTTCTGACCACATGTGCTTGGTTGTACACTATTTCAATAAAGTGTTTAGACTTTTAAAACACTGTTGTAATACACTGAATCACTAAGCATTGTTCTTATGAAGTTTTTCTACGGGAGGAAAAGTTAATTACTTCTAAATACTTTATAGTCTTTGTTAGTAAATGCAAAGCTATTTATGAAATCCAGGCATAACACTGTATGACAACGTTTCAGATGACTGTTCTAGATCCTACAGCTAATCAATCTGTCAGATTCTGGAGTGCATTACAGTTCTAAAGAAAATTATGGATGATAAATGATCTTTAATAAAACAAATACATTTATAGAGATGGTATATAATTATATAATTTCACTCACCTGGGAAATGAAGGCCACGTGAACGGTTTGTGAGCACAATTTAGTGCCCAGGATGTCATATCATCTGATAATTGTAGGAAATAATTCCAAAAGGCAACTGACTGTGTAAAGCCACATAAAACAAAAAAAATACGATGTATATGCCGAGTTCAGTGGCTAATCAGCCGGAATCAGCTGAGGTGAAGTGTCAGCGACCAGCAAGACCTAGCTGTCACTCAAGTGGCCACACCCTTAATTACGCAGACTTAATATAACTTAATATAAATGAAATGGATGAGTTATAAAAAAGTTCACCCCCTTACAGTTGTCATGAAGGGTAATATTAGCTATTTGAACCAAAATCGTTCTTTGTACCAGGCTATAAACAGCTTTTTTTCTGCTGTAAAGTTGGCCATTTTAACAGTGGGGTCAATAGAAATCTGCTCTATTATGGAGCCAGAAGTAGCGGAATTTCTATGAATTGCAGTTTGAGTTACTTCCTTATTTGCTTCACAAGAGAAAGTGGAAGGATCCCGCTTGGTTTACAATGAGTAAAAGAATACTGTTACATGCTAACAAATCAGAATCCTAGTGCATTGTGGCAAGTGAGGAAAAAATAATTACAGGGATCAAACAATCTCTCAGATAGATAATGTCATTTCAAGCAGATATCAACTCGCATATGAAGACATTAAAAAGAGATGAAAGGAAACCAAGAGAACTGTTGAGACAAACCAATCTTATCAATCCAGATTAGCACATTGTCTCCGGAAAAAGAGGGAATTAGATTAAATAATACAAAAAAAAAAAAAATCTCATTTCAAACAAAATGAAAATTCTCCCCTTTTGAAGTGGACTATAGGGGAAAAGAAAAAAGAAATGTGCTCTGTCTCTCACTCTCGCAGTGACTACAAGCACATCACGGCGAATGGACAAGATCAGTTCTATTCCCCATGAATACACACTATTTTAGAGGAGACACTGGCCACACACTCGCATTTGGTCAGGAAAGGTCTCCCAGCCTTTTCATCAGTGGTAACCCTCAGCTGTGTCCAATCACTCAGAAAATAAAGCGAAAAAAGCCCCGTTCTTTTTCTTTATATAGATATCCCATCACCTTCCTTTCCATCTCACTGACTATTTCTCATTCCTTCTTGGCGATCCTGTGAGCCGACAGATGTTGATTATTCTATAAATTCTCTGTTTATCTATTTATCTGTCCACCCTTCTATTGACTCATCACTTCCATTTCAGTGGCGTTGTGTGCGGATAAACAGTCCATACGAGGGAGCGAGAGAAAGAGAGAGAGATTTAAGCCTGAGATCAATGGTAAGTTTCAAAATCAATGCACTAACAACCAGGAAATCAATGAGGTCTAATGAGGATGCCAGTTGCTTCTGTCAAAACAATTAAGAGGTGAAGAAATGTTTAATGAGGGGCATGAGGGAGTGAGAAAATGAAAAAGATGGCAAAAAATAAATGACTTAAGGACGTGCTATTCGATTAATCAACAAAAACAGGTCCACGGTTAGCGTTTGACACGATTGATGCCATGTTTGATGCATGACAAATTAGAGATATCTTTCTAAAGCATTTACGAGCTTTCGCCATTTAGACGAAAACTTCGCAATCTACTGCGTTTTGATGGAGTCTGTCCTGAATGTACTGTGACTGAGGGAGGAGGATGGAAAAAAGGGGCTAATTTGGGGTCAATCAATCAATACCACCCACAGTCTCTCTCTCTCTTGTCTTGTTCATTGTTGAAGGCAATCAATAAAAAATCCCACAGCTTGTCGATTGCTGAACATACAACTAATCACATACTCACACACACTGACAAAGCCGCAATTAACCTATCGATTGAGAAGATGTGCAAACACGAGTACACGCGTCCATACAAATACTTGTGGGACTGATGTCAGTTAAGGCTAATTTCCTTGTTGTCAACCGCACGCATCCTTCTCCAGCTCAAAGAGTGTTTAGATAATGTATTCAAGACGTTTAACCCACTACGCTACAAATGCTATTTAAAGCTGAAATGTATTTGTTTTTAAAGGTCGTGTTTCAGCACAGCTCCTACACAAGGATGAATCCGTGATCTTCACATTAGAGCAGGTCAGTCACTGTACATTAGCATGACTGTAAAATATCTCACTATATTTAAAAAATAACAAATCTCGAGAAACAAGTCTGCGCTTTTGTTATTGCCAAATTAAAATGGGTATTACAATAAATCAGATTGTGGCATTTAGAGTAAACAACTTTTTAGTCAGATCACTCGTATTAGCTGCACTGTTAAAAAAAACTATATAAATAACTCACAAAAGTTGAATATTCTGGCAGCTGGGGTGGCAGAAAAGGTAATATAATGGAACAGAACAGTTCTGAAAATAAATGGATTATTCTGGCAGCTGGGGCAGTAAAAAAAGTATGTAAAATAACCATTCCATAAAGTAATAAGGTGAAGCAGTGGCTAGATGGTTAGCAATGTGGCCTCACAAGAAGGTCGCTGGTTCGAGTCCAGGCTGGGCCAGTTGGCATTTCTGTGAAGAGATTGCTTGTTCTCCATGTGTTCGTTGGGGTTTCCTCTGGGTGCTCCGGTTTCCACCATGCCGGGCCATTCCACATGCGCTATAGGTGAATTGAATAAACTAAATTGTCTGAGTGTGTGTAAATGAGTGTGTATGGGTGTTTCTAAATACAGGGTTGCTGCTGGAAGGGGATCCACTGTGTAAAACATACCTCAACCAACATACCAACCAGCCAACATGCCAACCAACCAACATCCCAACATATCAACCAACATTCCAACCAGCCAACATACCAACCAACCAACATACCAACCAGCCAACATACCAACTAACCAACATACCAACCAACCAACCAACATACCAACCAATTAACCAACATACCAACCAACCAACCAACATACCAACCAGCCAACATACCAACCAACCAACATACCAACATATCAACCAGCCAACATACCAACCAACCAATATACCAGCCAAAACCAACATACCAACCAGCCAACATACCAACTAACCAACATACCAACCAGCCAACATACCAACTAACCAACATACCAACCAGCCAACATACCAACCAGCCAACATACCAAGCAACCAACCAACATGCCAACCAATCAACATACATAACAACCAGCCAACATACCAACCAGCCAACATACCAACCAGCCAACATACCAAGCAACCAACCAACATGCAAACCAATCAACATGCAAACCAATCAACATACATAACAACCAGCCAACCAACCAACCTGCCAACCAACCAACATACATGCCAACCAGCCAACATACTAACAAGCCAATCAAAATAAGATGAAATGATCAAATAAACGGAAAGATCAAAATAATACTATTTTTAAAATTTAGTTTTTTCATATATAGTATTTTTTATGTCTTTTAAAGCAGGGATTCTCAATCTTTTTCACTCTGGGGCCCACCTTCTTCGAAAATTTTTTGAAGGCCCACGTCTGACATTTTTTCTTAAACTGTCTAGAGAAAATGCTTATTTTAATATAAAAACTTTATTTATTAGCAAAACATTTCTTTTGCTTATACTATCATTATCATTATTATTTATTTATATATATATATATATATATATATATATATATATATATATATATATATATATATATATAAAATGTATTTTTTTTTTTTTTCATTTGCCCACGTGGGGCCCACCTGAGTTGGCCCATGTGGGGCCCACCTGGGTTGGCCCATGTGGGGCCCACCTGGGATGGCCCATGTGGGGCCCACGTGGTTTGGCCCATGTGGGGCCCACCTGGGTTTGTCCATGTCGGGCCCACCTGGGATGGCCCATGTGGGGCCTACCTGAGTTTGACCATGTGGGACCCATCTCGAACCAGTGACATTCTTGCTGTGAGGTGATCATGCTACCCAATGCTCCCTACAGGGTTTAATTTGTGCCGGAACATGCCGGATCCAGCACCTCATTTGACTGATCCCCCTCCTCAACCGCCCTCTTCCCCCGTCCGCTGTTTACTTTAACTTTCTTCCGCGACTCCCCAACTCTCTTCACTTTCATGCACGACACCACTGCCCCGCTCTTCACTTTCGTTCGTGACACCGTTGCATCCTCGGGTAACATGCCAGATTCGTTACCCCGATCGGTTTCGGGACCTTGCAATTCACAAATTAAGCACTGGCACCACCGCGTCGCCAGTTTAGATTAACAATACAATGCTATTCATCAATGTATTGTTATCAGCAACTGCACTCTAAAATGGTGAAAATTTCTTACATTAAATAACAATTTGTAAATGTCTAATTGCCTTGTGGGGCCCAACTGGGTTGGCTCATGTGGGGCCCACCTGGGTTTGCCCATGTGGGGCCTACTTGGGATGGCCCATGTGGGGCCCACCTGGGTTTGCCCATGTGGAAATTCCAGACATCTACTTGTGATCCTCTTAAGCAACCTATAGGATTTTTGTTTGTCCATGTCTAACATGTTTAATTGCGATGCTTATACTGAATCCGCTTGGGTTTGCCCATGAGTCATCTAAAACCATGGTAGAACCATGTTTTTTGTTAACAGTTTTGAATTATCACGTAATAATGTATAAAACTGTCTATATTTAGGCTATATTTATATAGACATAATATTTATTTATATATTTACTGTTAAAGTATGTTGTATTGTCTTCATTTAAAGTGTGTGTTATACACCATTGAGAATATTGAGCTATTTACTAAATTAAAATCGCAATTGGAATCAAAATCACAATTTCAGAAAAATCACAATTAGATTTTACCCTCCTTGGACTGCCCTATTATAAATGCATCATTTTTATTACAAAAAAGATTCAAGAAAAATAATGTGTATGTGGCATATTGTACAGCTGTATTTGAGCATTTATATATTAGGAGTCTATATATTAGACCAGGGTTTCTCAACCTTTTCATTTCAGGGCCCACCTCCTTCTTTGAAAATTTTTTGAAGGCGCACATCTGACATTTTTTTAACTGATTGTCTAGAGAAAATGTTTATTTAAACCTTTATTTATTAGCAAAACATTTCTTTTGCTTATACTATTATTATCTTATTTTTCTACAGCATTTTATAAAAAAAAACTAAACTAAACTAGTTATATATATAAATATATTCAACGCTATCTCACGGCCAATTCGTAACTTTTTGATTAGTGGCTAATTCGTATGAATTCGTACGATCTAATTCGTACAAATTAGTACGATTTGCCCATCACCCAATGACGGTTGGGGTTAGGGGTGGGGTTAGGTGCCACGCCTCCTTTTTAAAATCATACATTTTCGTACGACTGAACTCGTTCGAATTCGTACGAATTAGCCACTAAACTGACAAAACGTAAAATACTTACGTTTCCTCGTGAGATCAGGCTGATATATTATATATAGTATTTGGGCCTTTTCTTTAATAAATGAACCTTTACACACAAAGATTACAAAAAAAGCTGCTGCTTTGAATTGGACTGACTACTATTCACCTATTTATCGTATCCAATAAAATAAACAAAAAAATGTTAAATACAGTAAAAACACTCTAAGTCTGTTGAAACACATCAATCTGACCACCAAGTCTTCCTAGATCCTCCTGTATGGGTGCGTGTCTATTATAAAACACTTGCACTCACGTTATAAAACAATAATTTGGACAACTATTCTGAAATTCTAAAAAGTTCTCACAAAGAGAGCACCATAGTTTGTGAATCAACGTAGATGTGCGACTCTGATACAAGTCGTAGACGTGAGGCATGCGCGAACTGATTATAACTTTAATTACCGTTACCTTTATATTTGCGTGACGGTTTGTTTAATACAGCTGAGCATGTAGTCCTAGTTGACGTGCAGCGGTAGGAAGTGCAGCCACGATTAAGTTTGTATTTTACAGTGAGGCTCTTTTTGCCGAGTCCAAAGTAACAATAACAGAACATGAGAAATGCCATTACACAAATCATTTTATATAAAACATATTTAATCATGAAATCAAATAATTTTAGTACAATAAAGTTAAATCTCGCGGCCCACCTGCAGGATCGCTGAGGCCCACTTGTGGGCCGCGGCCCACTGGTTGAGAATCCCAGTTTTAAACAACAATTGCCTCCCTTGAACTGGAATCTGCTATGACACTTAAGGCGCATATAGTTTGTCCAGTGTATTTGTGATATGCATCTCAAATATATAAATAAAATATTGTTAAAACCAACAGAAAAAAACAACTAGGAGACAATGACTTTGTCCACATATTGGTTAAAAAAAAAAGAAAAAAACTTTTAGACTCCATTACAGCATGCCATTTCCTCCACTGAGATTCAGACTGTCCCATTTTGATTTGTGCAAAACTAGATTTATTCATTTTGCAAGCAATATCTGAAACAAATGGATTTCCCACTGTGTTACTTTCTCCATGTCAGAATTAGATTTAGCAAGTCAGTATGAACAACACATCAAAATCATGCAAGAAAAATGCAACACATTATCTCTTAAATTTTAAAGTGATCTTACTTTCAAAGTAGCGCACAAACTGTACATCAACCACATGAACAAACATAAATGAACCCAAATTGCCTCCACAGTCACCAGAACGTGGAAGGAAAATTGCCGGAAAGAGCGCGTTCACGCTTAGAACGCGCTGACATGAGACGTCTACTCCAGCCAATCAGAACATTCAGACACATTCACATCCGCGCTGTTTTTGAAAATAAAAGCCTTTGAATAATTTTTGCAGACACAATTAGCTACTAGGTGTTAGTCAGATAAGGTTTCTATGTTCCTTCTTAATACCAACTGTGCAAAAAATTATCGATAAAATGCTTATATTAAGCCATTGTTTGTGTACCTTCAAGCTCTGCTTCCTTCAGTTGCTTGACGCGTGTGCACGTGAAGCAGCCGGTGAGAGCCAGCACACACACATATTATGAACATCTCTACATGCGAAAGTGTTCCTCTATATGTTTTCATAGAACTTGTACACAATACTTATCCATCCACAGAGTTTGTAATGTAGTCAAAGGTTTACAAATACAAGCACAGCCGTTTAGTGGTCATTTCTGGTTAATGATGTCAGAATTCACCGGTATTTTGGAATGGATGTGTGAATGATCTTTTCTGGAAAAATTCCGAACAGCACTTTTTTTAATTTACCGGTAAAGTCGTTTCTGAAATTTTCCGATTATCACTGTGTGAAAGGGGCTTATGCCACGAAGGATTAAAGCAGTTCTGAAGGCAAATGGGGATCCGGTTCTAGTAAGGTGTATCTCATAAAGTGACCGGTGAGTGTATTTTGGTGCATTGGAACAAAACAGATTTATTAAACAGAGAAATTTAATAAAATAATATTTGTCACCAAACGTCTTTAGGAATAGAAAGATAATACTTTTAAATTCAAGTGAAATGTCACAAAAATAAATTACAAACTACAAAGTTTCAACTAAATTTTATACATTTTTTTGCTTCTTAATTTTCCTTTTTTTTTTAAATTATAATTAATATTTAACCCTAACATATACATTTGCGTGTACTATTTTACACCGTTATTGTAATTTATTTTGTTAGATAAGCTCAAGATTCCACTTCAGTAGTGACTAATCTAATGTTTATGCACAAATATTTTATTGTAAAGCATCCTATAGAAAACATGAATCTAAAAGATAGATTTGTGAGATGCTGAGCACTGTATATTCAAACTAAATCTTTAAATCTGAAAAGCATGCAATCTGATTCACACATTTGTTCACATGTGCGTCACACGAAGAAAACTTCAGTACTAGAGAAAGCACCTGAAAGCAGTCACTAGAGCTACCACTCATTATTGCCCATTTATCTAAACAGAAAGATGGCACAAACGTCAAAAGAGCTTTGGCTGCATTAACACCATGGCGTAATTACTGTAATTACAAGATGATAACACGTGACTGCTCGCTCGCATCCTTTCACTCACAATTGTGTGTTTCTATGGCTACACTCTCAATGGCTAAATTATTGTGCAGTGGTCCGGTGGTACAGCAGTCACATGCAACAAGTATAGCAGCTCTCAAAACAGTCAGTTTATAAGTTATAATTGCTGCCCAGATGTGACCAAACATCAGAAACAAAAAGGAATATGTAATATCTGACATTTGTTGGTAAAATTTAGGTATTTATACATTGATTTACATTATTAATTAAATTGTGTGATTTTTGTATATACTTTTGGGAGTTCTTGTTGAAAAACAAAAAGGTTTTAAGTCTAAATTGATTCTATAAAGTTCTATTTGTGAGCCAGTCAACACTTTGAACACTCACAAAAGGTTACAGTAAGTTTAAATTCAAAAGCTCATAAACCGATATCTGTAAAAGTAACGATCCAGAGGCATTTTATGAAAAGGAAAGGAAAGAAAAAAGAAAGGGAAAGAGGAAAAAGGAAAGAAAAGGAAAAAAATTCAAATAAATTTTTACGACGAAATTATATAATATTTTGAATATTTGAATAAATTGAATATTTTATTGAATATTTTCAATGTGAAATATATTCATACATGCATAAAAACTTTGTTGAAGCATATGTCCTAAAATTTACAAAATGAAGCCTCAACCAACATATAGACAACAATTAGCTGCTATCAGTTTGAACCACAGGAAAGTAATACTAATGTTGTCAGGGTTTGTGTGTGGGAAAAAGGAGCGAGGACTCAATTGCAAGAAATAAGGGTATTTAATAATAATAATAAAATAAAACAAACAGCAAAATAAACAACCCCGAGGGGGAAAACATTAACAAAACAAAAAAACAAACAAAACAAACTATACTGGGCAGGCTGGCAGGGATCAGGATTGGAACAAATCAGGACAAGACAACAAACGATGTGACACGGAGAGAAACTATGACGAACTGGCACAGGACAGCAGACATGAGGAGAATATAAGCAGAAGTGAATTAACACACAAACAGGTGAACCTAATAAACTAATAATGGGTTAACAAGGAGGGTGGGACTAGACAATAGACAAGAGAGTACATGACACAAAGAGACAACACAAGCCATGTGCTCACATAAAACGAGACTAGAACATGCAGCCAATGAGAGAACTCATTAACCGTGTTCGCAAGACAACACAGAAGTCACCATGAAAAGCACGCGGCCACAATGTAAACATCTAGCCAAGTGCTTAGACAACACCAACAGATGCAAGACACAAGCACACGATAGATGAAAACACCTTACCGTGCGCTCATACAAATGCAACGCGCATGTTTCATCTTAACGTCAACCGAAACTAAAACTAACCAGACTGAGACGCTGAGAATGAAACAGCACGATGCCGACAGAACAAAACACAAACAAGAGTACAAGAGCGTGCATGTCCCAAGCACGCACAGACCCCACGCGTCTGCATCAAGCGGGAGCGCGCACACAGAGACACACACAATGACAGAAAACAGGTGCTCGACCCGAGAAAACGCGAGCCGAGCAGGACAGGACAAGACAGAGCTGGACTCTGCCACCAAAACAAGAGTTTACAAGACCAGAGTGGCAGAACCCTGACAAATGTTTCCTGAAATAATGTGTTTAAATACCCACCTTATTCCCTACCTAAAGTTAACATCTTCACTGCATAAACGATATCACTTTTATGCTTAACTTGAAGGCACAATATGTAATTCTTTCACTAAAATATCCAAAAAGTGTTAATATTCTGACTCATGTACTTACATTATCTAAGTGTTTTTGAAGAATGTTTGAATCCATATAAATATATGCTATTTTAACTTTAACAGAACGGTGTCTAATTGTGTCACCATGCTAATGACTTCACACATAGAAATGTTTATAGAAAACAGGGAAACACCACAGATGATTTAATATGTTGTGCATTTTATAAGACTGCACACAGGAGCATTATAATAAAAGCCTAAAATGCATTTAGTACAATAAAACAGCAAAGCTTCTTCCCCATGTGATCACGACCAGAAGAAAAGGAAGTGGTTGACTGGGGCATAATAAAAGCTCTGCTGCTTTTGTGCCATGTCACGATCGTTTCTCATCAGGCTTAAGCTACTTTTACAATATGAGCAAATTGCAGAGGCCAAGTAGCAAGTGACTATTCATTTCAATGGAGTGCTGGCAACTTTCTGGCGACCTCCATTTACATGAGCGATAACAAAGACTATATAATACACAAGACTTATCACTCATATAGTTACAAATGGGGTAAAGTGTAACGGTCAATATAGTGAATGAAGCCCCGACTACTAGTACAGGAGCCAATTATCGATCACTATAGACTGATGTTTCTCTGGGGAAGAAGATCGGACCAGACGTGTGCTTTTACTACAGTTTTTGTGGTCAACAAACACACTGGAATCTCAGTAAATACTTGCTTCACAGACATAATAAATATATCCACATAAAGCTTGAAATCTCTACTTTTAAATGAAAGTTTTTTTGGTTTTGTAATCTGTATGAAACGAACATGAGGTACAGTTCATCCTGTCAAACACACATCACATGACAGCAGCAATAACTCAAATGCCACAAACTTGTAAACAAAGAGTCGCTGTTATTTCTGGAAGAGATTCACCATCAATACCAAGTTGTGAATTACTTAGACCAGCGTGATCTGACAAAGCATTATCCAGAGGATGATAAAGCGTAACACTGCTATAAATGAGGTTGGTGTCGTGATCTTGTTCCTTTCGAATACGCATTCACATTAGCTCAGGTAACCCGAAAAAATGCTGATTTTGTTTGATTTGGACGTTTAGAAACAAAACTTATGAGACAGTTGTTGATTAATTTTATTGGTGATTCCAAATAAGTAATATAATCGTACGCTTGGCAAACAGTTTTGGAGAATCTGATGTTTCCCCTTTCAGACAGTGCCCAAGCATACTGCTCAAGAGGCGTAGCAAAGATGGCCACCAAGTGAAATGACTTGGTTTAAAGGGACTTTGGCGATTGTGACCTTTGGCGACCAGATTTGGGCATCGCGAGCGATGAGACAGCTGAGAATTCTACAAATTTATGGAAATGAAAAGCAACTTTGTTGAGCGACAGCCAATACGAGCATCAGTAGAGCTCACATCATCCTCTCTCAGTTCCTGCAGAGGCTGGTTGTATGAATAGCAGCAATGATCGAAAACACTTGTTTTTTTCTTGATCATCTTTGTAATTAAGCTTTTCATGTACAGATTCCATTCATAATTAGTGTTTCTCTAAACAATGTTTACTTTCAGTAGTACGTAAACTAGCAACTTCAATCGCCACCCGGAAAATGACATGCTATGCCTTTAAAAAAAAGCTGCAAGATTTTAAATACAAAAAAGCTCATTTTTGTATTTCCTTTTGATTATTTTAAATTTTTATTAAGTTCATTCAGATCGACTAAGGTTTTTAGATAAAGACTAATAAGTCTAAATGAGGAATCAATCCAATTATAAACTGACCATTTGGGTCAGCTACTAAATCCCTACCCAACGAATATACAAGCTATTCTACTTGCGTGCTTTCTTTTGTCCAGTCCTCTGCCACTCTACTCTCAGAACAATTCATACTATGCTTGGTATTAATAAAATGGCATTTTCAATTTTCTAAACAACACTGCAAAGGGACGCAAAGATGATTACAAAGGATTTCTCCATATACAAAGAAAGAGCCAGGCTAAAAAAAAGGAAATGGAGAGAAAAGCCTTGGAAATGCTTTTCTTTAATGTGTTTGTGTGTGTTCAGGGATGATCACACAAAACAAACAAACAGTACAAATTCCCCTGGGGCCAGATGTTTAAGCAATTTAGAGACAGTCGGTCAGTGAATAAATGAATGTGGACAAAGAAATCGGAACCAGATTACATGTTCTTGATCCCTACAGTGAAACGAGAGAGAGAGAAAGAAATGAAAAAGAGGCATTTGAGGCTGTGGGGAAGCATCCAGAGATCATTTTTCCTCAAATAAGCGTCTGCATCCAGTGCCTTTCATCCCTCTCAGCTGAGAGCCTTGTTTTCAAAGCGGATCTGCCTTCTTTTGCTCTCTCTCCCCCTTTCACGCTGCACTTTTCTTATGTTTTTGTTTTCTTGGTCATTTTCTTCCTTGTAACAAATGAACGGCCCAGAATATCTGGACTTGTGCTGGGGGTTAAAATAGGCATACACCCCTTCAAAAACAACATTCAGTGCGGATTGCTATCGGCTGACAATCAAGAATCAGACAGCATTCTGTAAAAACAACATTTTGTTTTTGTTTTCTTTCTTCTAACAAATAAACGACCCAGAATATCTGAACTTGTGATGGGGATAAAATAAGAAGAACATGTAAGGTTTTCTGGTATACACCCCCTCAAAAACAACATTCAGTGTGAGCTACAATCGGCTGACATTAAAGATCAGACAACATTTGGTAAAAACAACATTTTTGTTTTTGATTTCTTGGTCAGTTTTCTTCTTACATGAGCGACCCAGAATATCTGTACTGTGCTATGTGTTAAAATAAGAAGAACATGTAAGATTTTTCTGCTGTATAACCCCTCAAAAACAACATTCAGTGCAAGTTACTATTGCCTGACAATAATCAGACAACATTTGGTAAAAACAACATTTTTGTTTTTGATTCCTTGGTCATTTTCTTCCTAAATGAATGACCCAGAATATCTGGACTGTGCTATGTGTTAAAATAATTAGAAAATGTAAGTTTTTTGTTGTACAACCCCTCAAAAACAACATTAACTGCGAGTTACTATTGGCTGACAATCAAGAATCAGACAACATTTGGTAAAAACAACATTTTTGTTTTTGATTCCTTGGTCATTTTCTTCCTAAATGAATGACCCAGAATATCTGGACTGTGTTATGTGTTAAAATAATTAGAAAATGTAAGTTTTTTTGTTGTACAACCCCTCAAAAACAACATTAACTGCGAATTACTATTGGCTGACAATCAAGAATCAGACAACATTTGGTAAAAACAACATTTTTGTTTTTGATTCCTTGGTCATTTTCTTCCTAAATGAATGACCCAGAATATCTGGACTGTGCTATGTATTAAAATAAGAAGAAAATGTAAGATTTTTTGTTGTACAACCCCTCAAAAACAACATTAACTGCGAGTTACTATTGGCTGACAATCAAGAATCAGACAACATTTGGTAAAAAAAAAAAAACATTTTTGTTTTTGATTTCTTGGTCATTTTCTTCCTAAATGAGTGACCCAGAATATCTGGACTGTGCTAGGGGTTAAAATAATTAGAAAATGTAAGTTTTTTGTTGTACAACCCCTCAAAAACAACATTAACTGCGAGTTACTATTGGCTGACAATCAAGAATCAGACAACATTTGGTAAAAACAACATTTTTGTTTTTGATTCCTTGGTCATTTTCTTCCTAAATGAATGACCCAGAATATCTGGACTGTGCTATGTGTTAAAATAATTAGAAAATGTAAGTTTTTTTGTTGTACAACCCCTCAAAAACAACATTAACTGCGAATTACTATTGGCTGACAATCAAGAATCAGACAACATTTGGTAAAAACAACATTTTTGTTTTTGATTCCTTGGTCATTTTCTTCCTAAATGAATGACCCAGAATATCTGGACTGTGCTATGTATTAAAATAAGAAGAAAATGTAAGATTTTTTGTTGTACAACCCCTCAAAAACAACATTAACTGCGAGTTACTATTGGCTGACAATCAAGAATCAGACAACATTTGGTAAAAAAAAAAAACATTTTTGTTTTTGATTTCTTGGTCATTTTCTTCCTAAATGAGTGACCCAGAATATCTGGACTGTGCTAGGGGTTAAAATAATTAGAAAATGTAAGTTTTTTGTTGTACAACCCCTCAAAAACAACATTAACTGCGAGTTACTATTGGCTGACAATCAAGAATCAGACAACATTTGGTAAAAAACAACATTTTTGTTTTTGATTCCTTGGTCATTTTCTTCCTAAATGAATGACCCAGAATATCTGGACTGTGCTATGTGTTAAAATAATTAGAAAATGTAAGTTTTTTTGTTGTACAACCCCTCAAAAACAACATTAACTGCGAATTACTATTGGCTGACAATCAAGAATCAGACAACATTTGGTAAAAACAACATTTTTGTTTTTGATTCCTTGGTCATTTTCTTCCTAAATGAATGACCCAGAATATCTGGACTGTGCTATGTATTAAAATAAGAAGAAAATGTAAGATTTTTTGTTGTACAACCCCTCAAAAACAACATTAACTGCGAGTTACTATTGGCTGACAATCAAGAATCAGACAACATTTGGTAAAAAAAAAAACATTTTTGTTTTTGATTTCTTGGTCATTTTCTTCCTAAATGAGTGACCCAGAATATCTGGACTGTGCTAGGGGTTAAAATAAGAAAAAAAATGTAAGATTTTTCTTCTCTACAACCCTTCAAAAACAACATTCAGTGCAAGTTACTATTGCCTGACAATAATCAGACAACATTTGGTAAAAACAACATTTTTGATTCCTTGATCATTCATTCATTCATTTTCTTTTCGGCTTAGTCCCTTTATTAATCCGGGGTCACCACAGCGGAATGAACCGCCAACTTATCCAGCACATGTTTACGCAGCGGATGCCCTTCCAGCTGCAACCCATCTCTGGGAAAAATTCCTTGATCATTTTCTTCCTAAATGAATGACCCAGAATATCTGGGACTGTGCTATGGGTTAAAAAAAAAAAGTAACTTTTTTTGTTGTATAACCCCTCAAAAACAACATTCACTGCGAGTTACTATTGGCTGACAATCAAGAATCAGACAACATTTGGTAAAAAAAAAAACATTTTTGTTTTTGATTCCCTGGTCATTTTCTTCCTAAATGAACGACCCAGGAAATATGGACCATGCAAGGGGTTAAAACAAGAAGAAAAATGTAAGGTTTTTTTCCGGTGTACAACCCCTGAAAAACAACATGCAGTGCAAGTTACTATTGGCTGGCAATAAAGAATCAAGCAACATTCTGTAAAAACAACATTTTTGTTTTTGACTTCTTGGTCATTTTTTTCCTAAATGAATGACCCAGGAAATATGGACCATGCAAGGGGTTAAAATAAGAAGAAAAATGTAAGGTCATTTGCTTGTTTTTTTAAGGCCCGTGATTATATACACATTTCAGAATAAATAAAAGTATTCAGGCACAAGAAATTATAATACTAATTTATTATTTATATTAATAAATTATTCATATTTATTAAATATTTCGATTTATTTTATAGGTTTAACAAACATTAATTGTATTTATTTATTTATACGATGAAGGCTATGTCGTGTTATTTTACATTTGATTGTTCAATTTCTGTACCTGTTTGTTTCATATATTTTCTAATATGTGTATATCTTATATGTATTGTAATTATTCTTGTGCAGAGGTCTGTGAATTTGTTCACCATTTTAATTTGTGTCAGATTTATATTTTGGAGCCATTTCTGAACAGTGCATTTCAGAGAATCTTCTAAATGTGAAGAAAATGTAAATCTACTGTAAATGTAGAAGTATGGTTACTCTCAGAACATTTCTTTTCCTTCTTTACCCACATTCTTTAGATTATTTAAACGTTCTTTACGCTAAGAAACAACTGGTTCTTTGAAAATAAAACCTTCACTAAAGAATCTACACTGTAAAAAAATCCAGGATTTCACACTATTCATTCATGTTGTCCCAACACAAATCGATAAGTTAACTTAACACTTTTAACAAATTTATGTAGATTGAACATAAAAAATTAAGTTGGCCTAAAGAAAACTCAAGAATTGTGTTGTTCAACTCATTTTAGATAAGTAGTTTGAACGAGCAAAAAATATATATTTTGTACTGTATAAGTGGACCAAAATATGGCTATAATGTAATGGCTATTATGAGCTGACCATTGGTTTTTGTCTTTTTCTGTTACACCGTACAATAAGGTTGTATTAGTTAATGCATTTACTAACATTAATAAACAATGAACGATACATTTATTACAGTATTTGTTCATGTTTGTTAACGTTAGTAAATGGTTTGTTCATTGTTAGTTTGTTAACTCACAGTGCATTAATGTTTACACCCATGAATGTGGATGTTAAATACACTGTGAAACCCAACAGTGAAACTGCCTAAATGAAACAAGTTAGTTTAACTTATAATTTTTTTTAAAGTGACTTTGACTTGAATGCTATATATTTGTTTGGACCTAAATTGTTTTATTAACTGAACTCATATCGATTTGACAACTGAACTTAAAATGTTTAAGTTACTATTACTCTAAATGTTTGATGATATCAACACAAATAATATGTGTGCATGACTCAATAATCAGTTGAAGTCAGAAATATTAGCGCCCTTTTGATTTTCTTTTTTCAATATTTCCCAAATGATGTTTAACAGAGCAAGCAAATTTTCACAGTATGTCTGATAATATTTTTTCTTCTGGAGAAAGTCTTATTTGTTTTATTTTGGCTAGAATAAAAGCAGTTTTTAATTTTTTAAAATCCATTTTAAGGTCAAAATTATTAGCCCCTTTAAGCTATTTTTTATCTATAGTCTACAGAACAAACCATCGATATACAGTAACTTGCCTAATTACCCTAACCTGCCTAGTTAACCTAATTAACCTAGTTAAGGCTTTAAATGTCCCTTAAAGCTAAAGAAGTGTCTTGAAATATATCTAGTCAAGTGTTATGTACTGTCATCATGACAAAGATAAAATAAATCAGTTATTAGAAATGAGTTATTAAAACTGTTATGTTTAGAAATGTGTTAAAATAATCTTCTCTCCGTTAAACAGAAATTGGGGGAAAAAATAAGACGGGGGGCTAATAATTCTGGGGAGCTAATAATTCTGACTTTATATGTATATGTAAGTTTAGAGTACTCAAACCATTTTGTTTCAAAACTTAAATGGTTTGCCGCAATCGGTTTCCTCAAAATGTTTGAGTTAACTTGACTTACCGGGTTTTACAGTGTACATTAACTAACATTAACTAATGAAACCTTATTGTACAGTGTGACCCTTTTTTCTAGCTTAGTTTTGTAAAATATGAAAAATGAGGATTGTAATCATTCAAACTATCTGTATTATCACTATGAATCAAATAGGAAAAAGTAAACATCAAGTAAGGCCTTTTATTTAGTTTTCTCTTAATTCACTAAATGGTAACCCTTTAGTTTAGGTCACAATACATAATGTTAACAAACCATTTACTAACACTATCTTAATAAGCTACTAATTAGTTGTTTATTAATAGTTAGTAAGGCAGAAGTTGTGTTTAGGTTTTGGGTATTATGGATGCTGAAATCATACTTTATAGAAGTAATAGGCAGGTAATACCTAGTTAATAATAGTATGAATTGTGACCTAAACTAAAGGGTTACCCACTAAATATCCACTTACATTTCTTTACGTTCTATCTGACATTTTTGTCAAAATTGAGTTATTGACATATTCTTATTAAATGACAGCTTATTTACATTATGGGATTTTTTTTTATAAGTTGTTTACATTTTAAGACTTTTTATTTAAAAAACAAATGTTGCACACATACTGTTTGCTAAATGGAATGCAAAAACTTTGAAGCTCAATATCTTAAAATCATTCAGAAAGCAGATAGAACCTTATAATTCCAAGGTGACGATTTGTCTCTACATAAACAATAATTATGATCAGTAAAATTAAAACTTTGAATAAACATTTTTTATGAGTGGGTCAACAAAACCAACACTCACCTTAAAATGTACTTGTAATATCGTCTAAAGTTTCCCACAATACCTGTATTTACTACATAATTTCTTCAGTTTGTTACAGACTTAAGTTTATAATAAAAGTGCAAAATAAATAAGAATATCCATGCTTATAAAACTAAATTAGCAATTAAATAAGCAAAAGCGGTCACTGGGACAATACAATTTGTACAAAACCAGGTACCACACTTTAACTAATATCTCTCTTTAAAGGTTCCAGTTTGGACCATTTAAAAAGGCAACATTTTGCACCTTTTTAGAAAAAGTACCACCAATAAAATGTGTAATTGTTTTACATATTCATAATTTAATTCTAATTCCATTGTTCTTCCCATACCAAATCGCAAATTAAATAAAATGTAAATTCCTGATTGGTGTAGATTCCTAAATGAGAGTTAATTCTGCCTGTTAATCCACAACCAAACCTTGGAGCAAGCCTAAATGTCTATAGACCAAAGAGAAAAACACAATGTAGTTTCAAAAATCATATAAAAGAAAATGCTCCACACTTGGGGTGAAAAATTCTCCCTAAAAACCCCCATCAAAGAGAAAATGCCCACTAAACAGCCCATCTGCGACTGATGAGGCAGCAGCACAGGCCAGATAAAGGGATGTCAGCCAGACCTGCTGCTCTGCTTCAGTGAGAGAACACACAGATATACCTTTGGATCAGGCCCACGAGGAGAGAGCGGAGTAATTGTTTAAATGGGTTACAGGACAGGGGTGTTCAGACAAAGAAAAAGAGAAAATGAGGGGGAAATATGACAGCCTGAAAGTAATGAGAAGGATTTTAGAGGAAAAAAAAAATGAATTAGGGAATTTAGAAGAGCAATTATAGATTAGTATGCTTTACCTCATAATACATTTATACAGTTCTAAGTATTGCAAATGCTATTTTATTATATTATTATTAATTTATTTTATTATTAGGTGATTTTTAAGTGAAAAAGTACCGTTTAAAATACCTTTTGTCAAATAATCTATGAAGTTATATTAGTCAATAAAACATTTTGTTAAAAAAAGATATGTTTTTCCCATGTCTGAAACCTTTCTACGACTGACTCTTGTTGATTAATGTTTATGTTCTTTTAATGAAACCATGCAGAATAAAAAAATGTATTATCATGTAAAAGCAAAAGTTTATGGAAGTAAAATGTATTCATTAGAAATGCTCTATTATTCAGTTTACAGAATATGCATGCCATTTTAATACTGCTTTGTAATAAATGTACATGTAGGTTTCATACTTTGAAATTTCAAAGAATTACTCATTTTGAGCACTGTTCTTGAGCGATCATTGAGTTATACATTCAAAGTCATTTCAATTCCTTTTATTCAAGTAAGGTTAGTGATAATTGCCAAATGATATGCTCCTATAATTCTGATGCCATGACATAATGAAATCAATTCATAATGGGGTATAAGCACAGTGTTTTTTAGCTAATGATGAACTTCTGGTGAAAGGTTTATGTGACTATTTTCAATTTCATAAACTTCCTTTTACAGCAGGGGTGCTCAACCCTGTTCCTGGAGATCTACCTTCCTGCAAATTTCAGCTCCAACCCTGATCAAACACACCTGCCTGTAATTATCAAATACTGTTCAGGTCCTAATTAATTAGTTCAGGTGTGTTTGATTAGGGTTGGAGCTGAAATCTGCAGGAAGGTAGATCTCCAGGAACAGGTTTGAGCACCCCTGTTTTACAGCATCGAAGTTGTATTTAATTCAAATATAATCAGTTAAATAGACTTAAGCATCCATTTGGTTAAGCGTAAAAAGAGACGAAAGATGTCAGCAGCAGGTTAGTGCAAAAACTCTATTGAAAATACTAAGGAAAAATTAATTTCCATATTTTAAAGACATGGCGCAGAAAAATAGAATTTAATGCAGTGCTTTCTGTTTGGTCTGATACCCACTTTATATCGTATTTCAGCCAGGCAGTGAAGATCACTGTTTTTTAAAGATATCAGATCTTAAACGCAGCGATTTTGTATGGGATGACAATTAACCAGAAGCCCTGGGGCTGGCTGACTGAAATTAAAAGTTTATTTGCATATAACCCCATTGAGCTCTCAGTTTGTCTGGATTCATAGTTGGTGCTTATGTAAAATGTAGTTTTTATTATAAAAACAGAGTTTATTCTGTAAACTCATGATGACATTTCTTCCATATATTAATAAAAAATGTTGCAATTTCCATACTTTTTTTTGCATGAAACAAAAAAGTGCTATGTTTTTAGACAGCATTTCTTATTCTGCCCAACTTTCATATACTGAAAAAAACACCAAAAAAGAAGCAGAAATGTTATTGCACGCTTACAGCATAAAACAAATCAACACAATTTATTCATGTCAATCATAATATTTTATTCTAATTAACTTATACTGCATACAAAGAAAAGAAACTGACCACTTTCAAGTGATTTTTTTTTCCATATGTGTATGTTTCTAGCTTCATGGTTGTGTTGTAATTTGATGTATAACTTGAAATTTCAAAGAATTACTCATTTCGAATTAATAAAAAATAAATAAAAGTGTGAATTTGCTGCTGAACATATTAATAAGACTACAAATTATGTTGGGATTCTATTTATAGATTTCAGCTCAGATTTAATTCAGTTCGGATAAATATTCTCTTGCAAAGATTATACTTGATTTAGGAGTGAATGGTGATCATATTTGGTGGATTAAAGATTTCCTTTTAAATCATCCTCAAAGAGTAGTTGTTTCTAAAACAATTTGTGTCTAAAACAATTATTGTAAATACAGGATTTTCACAAGGAAGCATTGTATCGCCTTACTTTTTTCTCTTGACACAAATGAACGTAAGATCCAGGATTTAGGTTTTAAATTATTTAAATATGCAGATGATATGGCACTTGTTGGTTGGTTGTCTAAAACAGGAACAGAGGGAGATACCTTGTATTACAGTTATATAAATTTGCTTCAAAACTGCTGTGAAAGGAGTTCAGTGGAGAAAATTTTAATAAAACCAAGGAGATGATAATTAGCAGAAATAAACTAGTTCTTACTCAAGGGTTGAAAGAAACCCCTGGTTGTTGAGGGACATGAAATAGAGACAGTTGGATGTTTTAAATATTCAGGAATTACGTTTATTGATAGTGGATTGACATTTGCTGCAAATGTAAGAGGTAATTTTTAAAAAAGCAATGCAGAGATTATATCTCATCAGGAGGTTACAACAATTTGGTGTGATTTAAGATATTCTAGAGCAGAGTTGTGGGTAACATAAGTAACGTGCTATACATAATAATATTACTTTCCAAATTAACGAGTAAAATATAACGCATTATTTTTAAAAATAAGTAATATTGTTTGAGTTACTTTTCAAAACAAAACGCGAGTTACTTTTTACCTTGCTTCATTGGCTTTAAATACATATTGCGGAATAAAAATGATGGACATCAGTTCATGTTCTCCAGGTAAAACAATTAATTCGACTAAACTAAAAAGAATGGTTATTGCTTTTGTTGTTGAGGAGATGCAGCCACTGTCTAACGCTAGAAGTGACTACGTTTTGTAATATAGTAAGATTATTTTGTCTTTTGGGAAACGATTTACACATTTGTTAAGGCCACGTGAGGAAATGTATTAAATGTATTAATCTCAAAGATAAAATTTGATTTGGAGATGGTTGTTTATGGTCTGACTGTTCATTTTGTTATTAAACATTTTAAAGGTTTAAAATCTGTTTTTACTTTAATAAATAATTTATTTCATGTTAGTACTCTTAGGCTTTATTGCAGTCTTTATCTTAATAGACAGTAAACTTACTTAACTAATAACACAACATTCAAAGGTTGCAAACACATTAGATGTTTTCATTCATCTGTATATACTGTACAGCATGTATAGCTCTGGGTTCAGAAAGTTCTCAAAATATAATTGTATCCTACATTTTTTTAAAGGTAAATGAAGGTGTAGGTTATATAGGTGGTTGTTAAATGCAGAGCTTCTCAATAAAATATGTGGAAAAAACACCTGCAAGTTCTGAAAGAGATCAAATCTCAGCCAGGTATATGGAAACGTAACGCAAAAGTAACTCAAAAGTAATATAACGCATTACTTTCCATAAAAAGCAACTAAGTACGTTGGCGCCAGTGGTGCAGTGGTTAGTGCGTTGACACATGCACTCCGGTGTTCATGGCGACCAGAGTACGATTCCGCCTCGCGGTCCTATGCCGAATCTTCCACACACTCTGCTCCCCATTTTTTATAGTCAATACTCTACTGTCCTATCAAATAAAGGTGAAAACCCCGGAAAAATAATAAATAAAATAAAATAAAAAAAGTAACTAAGTACGGCACTTAGTTACTTTTTTGGGGGGAGTAACTCAATCTTGTAATGCACTATTCAAAAGTAACTTTCCCCTACACTGTTCTGGAGATGGCATTCAAGAACTTGGTTAAAAGTGCTGTGAGTTTTAACATAATTGCATGATATGGACTGTTGCCAATTAAGGAAAAGCAAAAACTATGTCGAGTAGTAAAAATTGCCAGTGCAATTGTAGGTAAACCACAAAGACAATCAAATGAAATGTATTCAATGAGAATAAAACAGAAAGCACTTGTCAGTACTGAAGATTGTTCCAATCCTTTAAATATAAAATATCAGCTCTTGCAACCAATTTAGGCAACCTCAAGTAAAGAAAAATGTGTATCAAATGTCCTACAGTACGTGCCGCCTGTCACTAGAATTGTAAATACTGGGTTTTAAGTATGTATAGGGTTTTAGTTGAGTTTTTAATGTGATTTATGTGATGACATTAAATGTATTTGTGGTGCCTGTTTTTCTGTGATACGTGTAATGTGAACGCTGGTTGTGTGTGGTGAAGCTAAAAATTAATTTCCACTTGTGGACAATAAAGAAAATAAAGAAAGTAAAGTAGTAGCATGCATGGTTAAAAACGCAATAACATTCAAAGCCTTTAACTTTTTTAAAATACACTCATTAATAAAGACACTAATCAAATACAACACTATTTTTGTTGTTTTAGTTTTATCCAACAAACCCAGAATGCGAAATGTTTAAATGCATCATGCGTGCTAAATTATCTAAGAACTTGTTATGACAGAGAAGATTGTGAGCATTGCAATAAGCTTTATCCGAGCACAAAGGGGACAAACAGCCATTTTTGTGAGCTTTTTCATGTAATTTTCCTCAGCCTCGGGCTTGCTTGTATCCTCCCTCTCACTCCTGCATCCTCCCCTGCTCACTGGCTAAGATAAGTAGCCAAACTAAATGAGCTGGACAGCCAGCTCTCTACTGCCCAGCGCAGGTCACAAATAAAACTGCACCCTTATGATGGGCCCGAACACCCTCGGTTACCCTGCTGGGGCTTCAAGAGCGGCCCTCAGCCCTCACTCTCCACCTGAGGAGGCAAAAAACATGGCGCTTACACCTCAATCTTATGGGTTACAACGAAAGTTCACCTAGCAGCTGCAGGGAACTGGGGTGAAGATAAAGGTCAAAGGTTAACTTTCTCCTTTATGTAGGTGTGAGAGAAGCAAATGGAGAATACATTTGGAAATAAAATGGAAGGGAAAATAGTGTGTGTTTCATAACCAGCTCTGTCTTTATCTTTTTACCCTTTGCCTTTTGGTTCGGCTCTGTCTTTTTTCCTCCTTCAACTATCATTTTCAGTATCCCTTCTCAGCCTCCCCCCATCCCCGTACGACCCTGGGGTCATTCATAAGGGCAAGGTCGTCCGTCTGGGGCTGAAACTGAACTCTGACCCCGTCGGCTCATCGTGCTCTAAACACACGCGCGCATTCATAAACGCCGCGCGTGCTCTTCTGTGTATTATTGTGGTCATCTCGATGCTTTCAACGGACACGCAAGCGGCAACAAAATAGAGATCGGTCACACATTCAAACCAGGAGCAAAAGCCGCAATTGCAAAGGTTGAGCAGCCGGTGCAATTTATTAGTTGCTGATATTGAGGTTTCGCTGGGTGCGTTTTACAGCTGCGAATGAGGATAGGCCAATAATATCTGATTTATTGTATCTAAATAAAATAAATGCATTTTAATAACTCTTTTCACAGAAACTTCTATAAATTATATACCATAGCGTTATTTTGTTTATAAATAAGCAATAACATATTCAAGGCAATGTTTATTTATATAGCACATTTCATACACAGTGATAACTCAAAATGCTTTACATAAACAGTAATAAAAGAGACAAATATAAACAAATAAAAATCAATAATAAGTGTTAAAACAGGTTTTTAAAGAATGAAAAAGAAAAGAAAGACATTAGAATAATTCATCTTTGAAGAATAATAATGGCCAAATTCTAAACTGATCAATGGGATCATATCTTGGGTATTAAATAATATAGCAGAATAATATCTCCGTTTCTTTCTCCAAGCTAAATACAAAATGGCTAAATAAAATAGAAACTAAGTGTTCTCTAATGCTTTGATGGGCCTATATATACAGCAATAGCACAAGCATTTTGATCTTATGCCTTGATAACATACATTTTGAATTCAACTGCAGGCAGTTTTGTTCTTTTGTGTGAGGAAAATTAGATGGGGCCATAATGCTCCATCTCTGTCCGTTTTAATTGCACCGGTGGTCGTTTGGCCTCTGACCCGCGGGGTCGTGAGTTACGCTGACAGCTGCTTATGAAAAAAAAAAAAAAAAGATTGATACCGGACACTCAGTATCTTCGGGGTAGTTTTTATAATAATAATAATAATAATAATAATAATAATAATAATAATAATAATAATAATAATAATAATAATAATAATAATAATGAAGAAGAAGATGATGATGATAATAATAATTATAATAATAATATGTGCATTCTGAACGAGCAACATATGATTTCTCTTAAAATAAAGGATCTTCTGTAATAGACGACCTATATTGATCAGTCAATGAAGATCAGCGATTTCCTGAAATAAGACAGACAAAAATCCTGTCCTAAATGCAGTTGAGCCAGTGAGATTGCAGTCTAATAAAAGAACATAGCCTGCTAGCAAAACAAAAACAGACTAACACGAAGACACGAGGTCTAGGTTATTTATTAATTCTTATTTTAGTTTTACATTTGTATGCCCCGTATATTTGTGTTTCCCGTGTCTAACGTCTCGTAATATCGTTTGTATTTAAAAGACACGAAAGCAATCAAGCGATTAGGCTTTTCTGAATGTAAGATGCTATTAATGGTAGGATACCACATAAAATAATCTGATTTACTGCGAAAATACTGTAGATGGGATATTTAATTGAACTCTTAATCATAATAATTCCATCGTATTTTCTTATATAATAAATGCATTCATTAATTTTAGGCTATAACCTGAGTTTACTCGTTTTTTTGTCATTCTTCACTTTGGTTATGACATGAACATATTAATAATAATATTTATATCTGCCTTATATCAAGAACATGGCTATAAACTAAAGAAGTGTTGATTTTAACAATCATAAAATGTTGTTCCCGTTTCCACCGACCAAAACTGCATTATATGATAAAATGAAAGAGCATATTTTGTTATTCATAAACGTTTTAGGAACAGTCTTCTATATTTTATATAGCTAATACTACATTATTTCTATAGTGAATCTTAAAGGCACATTCTATAGCTAGGCTTTATAAAAATCTGTATGGGGGAATTATTTTATTTATTTTATTATGCCTGCATTCAGAAGATTTTTTTCGATATGTATCATTTTATTTGCGTTTTATATTAGAATATTGAACATAAATGTTATGCGATGAACGTTTTATTATTATGCTGAGCAATTTGCATATAATACTCTGTTTTCGTTTAGTAATTTAAAATAATCTGCTTTATAAAGTTTAAAAAATGTCTAAGTAGCCTACATAACTAGTCTACAACATAACAAATAGTGTGACATATTTACAATGTAATCATCGTCAATGATATAAGCATAATACAAAGATTTACTCTGGCTATTCATACTGCCTGTTTAAATAATCCTGAATGCAGAGACTAATATAAAACTAATAACGCTATAAAAATATTTTATTTATTGTTAGCACTTAAATTAATCGATCATATAGGAAAAATTAGAAATGTATTATCGCTTTTCTGATATTCAGATAAGATGTTTTATGCAAATATGGTGCAATTTAGACCATTAGACCACCGTTTTGCACTAGAGACTGATTTAATTTACGGTTTTACAAAAGCTAAAATATCTCGTTTGCAATGTGACAAATTAAGCTAAGAAATAACCTACGTATACCGTAAAAACAGAGAGAGAGAGACTTATTTTGAATAACGTGAACTCTGTTGTATTTATATCTTTATAGATCAGAATGCAGTGGTAACTTGTTTTGTGCCAGCAGTATGAACTAATATAAATATTCGTCCTCAAAGCTGCACTAAAACTACATAAATATCTTACAAATTAATGTAAACTAATGCAACATTTTATTTGATCTATTTTAATTTAATCTCTTCCTAATGGCTCTCGGAATTTCAGCAACGCGTTAAAAGTGAAGTGTTGCCTCATATTAGGCTAAGTCCTGATGATTTAATGACATTGTATCTTTTGGAGATGTAGCACGGCACCAGTGAAGAGGCTGCTGTTGTGTAGCGTTTCTTTAGTTAATATGAGGCCAATAAAAGCTACGTGTGCCTGTGTATCAGCCATGAACCGTGAGAGCACCCTTATAAAGAGAGCCTGTTCAAATATTTGATGAACCATCTTCACAATGTAAACCTACAAGATGAGAATGTGTCCATCACTACAAAATGTCCATCACTACAAAACTCAAAGCCATATAAAGAAGAAAAAAAAAGAAAAGTTCACTGTGGAAAAAAATGCATAACCAGTTTCTTTAGTTTTGCGGGCTCAAGTTTGTTAACCGAAGCAAGAAAGCGTAATGAGATCTCCATTAGCCTACAGCATTCGCGCGCTCCTCTCACTCATCAAATCGAGTAGTATAAAAACCTCAGGTGTAAAGAAATATCCTCAGTAAAGCATTTTAAACCAATTATACGTAGACATCTCAAACATAAAGGCTATATTTCCTCATCGGTCGCGCACCCTGATGAAGATGAGCTCAGTACAGACGAAGTGTGTGAACAGCCTTGCGAATTCAGTCCTTTTTCTTTTGCAGTGGTACTGGCTGCCCTTTTAAAGGCAAAATCTCCACCTCTTAATTGATTTTCTCATAATTAACTCAGTCTGCTCATCGATTTCCCCCTCAGAGGAGATTCAGCCTGTGTGGCGGCGGACACTAACGGCCGCGCGATGCTGTTATTACAACGTCGTTATCAAGGATACGCCGACAAACAAATATCGACCATATTGATTACAAAGCTTCCCAAAGGAGTAAGCATAGGCCTAGATATTTGTCCACAAGTCAAAAGACAAAACCGAAAGGAAACTATGCTAATGCTAGGATTTAAATCACCACAACGTCCGAGCTAGTTTCAGAAAAAATGTTTGAAGAGTTTTTACTACAACTTAAACTTAGGCTACTTTAGCATTCAGTAACACTAACACTTAAAGCGTCACATCCTTGTGATGAAAACAGGTAGCTAGGCCTATATATATAGGCTATATATAGCCTAAAGTGTTCATTCAGAAATATGTTTATGAGCTCCTTCGTCATAATAACAGCGAATGGCTTCGTAAGTTCACAGTATAGTCTATATTTGATAACAAAACACCAGTAATAGCTAGGCATAGGAGAGAACGAATGACAGAAAGCTGCAGTTTTCCACATCACCACTGTGCACGACTGTAAAACATGAGCACATGCATATTTTACAAAATAGTTTTCAAATGTTCCCGCGATGCCCTGCGCCAATTACAGCATGCAGAAGAGCGCGTGCAGTGGCTCGCAGGAGGCACACTCGGATAAACAAACTGAGAGAAGCGAAGAGGGTTGTCCCATGAATTAATTTCTATCTAATCAATAACAAGAAATCCCCGGTCTGAGCACCGAGCAAGAAATCATTACAGGCAACAACCCTGTCCGCCTCTCTCCTGTGCAGGACGGGTTCAAATGAGACAGGACAACTTTGAAGCGTTTTCATTGAATATAAGCTAACAATAAACAAACACATAGTAGGGAAAGATATAAATAACACGGCAGAATGATGAAGGCACAGTATGGATGAGTTATACACATGAAACAAAAGCTGTCAGTTTGTTTACACAGCATTACCGGCGTTTCCATCGATGAACGCGCAGTCTCCAGTCACACGTACACGCGAGCTGCTCGGCCACGGGAAAGAGTCGGACACAGCAACACGGGAGAGAGGAGTGATATTTGGGGGTGTTTTGTGGGGGGAAATGGAAAAGGAATCGGGCGAGGAGCCTGAATTTGAAATTAGGGGCAAAAGGTGAGGGGGTCGGGCGGAGGGGGTGCTCGCTGCCCCGCTCTGCCTCCAGCCGTTTCCATGACAGCATGTTGACCGTTGCTGATGGAAAAAAAAATGAGATGCGAGAGAATTAGAAAATTAAGTAAAAATGTTTTAGCTTTATTTACTCGTGGTTTCACCCTTATTTGTTCTTTTTCTTCTAAATATGTTTTATCTTAGGCTTGACTGAGAAAATAAAGCTGCCATCTATTGGTGAAATTACTCAATTGCACACAAAAGGCGGGGATATCACAGCAGGCCTCTCTCCTGAATAAGGTGTTCTAAGCTGACTGGTGTAGCTGCTCTACTCTGGTTTACACCTTGTGATTTAGTAATAGTTTCTGTTGCATAATTTCATTTGTGGGTATAAAGCATTATCTTCAATTAAAGGTATATTTTACCCACCACCCAGGCCCAAAATGCTGTCAATTTACTCACATTTAATTCAATTCAATTCAATTCATCTTTATTTGTATAGCGCTTATACAATGTAGATTCCCAGCAAGCATTTTTTGGTTTAAAAGACGTCTATTAGACATCTAAACATAGCCTAGACGTCTAGGCTAAATCACGGCTAGATTTGGGCTGTCAGGGAAAATCTAATAGACGTCTATGCATAGCCCAAGATTAGACGTCTTCATTTAGTTGGCTAATAGACGACTACATATATACATCTAATAGCCGGCGAAATTTGGTCTAGGCTAAAACACGGCTAAATTTAGGCTGTCAGTGAAAATCTAATAGAGGTCTATGCATAGCCCAAGAATAAACAAGACATCAAAATTTCAGCTAATGAATGGCTAATTTTATACATTTTATAAACAACAAAAATACACAAATACATAAACATTTTCTCAATAAGGCACTCCATTCAAACTGATTAAACAAAAGCTTTTATTAATAAAAGCAACATTAACAAAATAAAAACATTAAACAATACAAAATAAATATAAAAAATGTCAAAGTTATGACAAAACAAACAAGATAAAAACAATGATTTATTTTTCTGTTGAACACAGAAGAAGATATTTTGAAGAAAGCTGAAAACCTGTAAAAAACATCCAATAGAAGTCAATGGTTACAGGTATTTGGATTCTTCAAAATATCTTATGTTCAAAAGAAGAAAGAAACTCAAAGGCTGTTATTTTTGCTTTATATGCACTCAAAATTATTCTTGTAGCTTGATAATATTCTGATTGATCAACTGAAAGCATGTGGTCTGTTTTGAGGATGTTTTAGGTATTTCTCTGGACTTTAAACAAGTTGGGACCACTGCTGTCTATAGAGAATGAAAGAGCTCTCAGATTTCACCTAAAGTATCTTAATTTGTACTCCGAAGACAAACCAATGTTTGGAACGACATGAATAATTAAACGTTTTAATTTCTGGTTGAACAAACCTTTTATGTGTACATGAACTCAAAGTCCATCCAATCCATATGTGACACTCAGCAGGTTCTGCAGAACTTCTACACCAACATCTGTAGCTCTGTCCCCAGGACCAGCATCCTCAGCCCAAATGATAAAGATCTCCACTGCTGTGTGTGCATTGTGAAATTCAGCCTCTGCACTTTCAGTCCTGAAGAAAAAGGGAAAAAAATACTGAGATGTGTTCTAAACTCTTGTGAGTTCTACAAACACATTTATGAAAGGAGGGCGGGTTGACACACTTACCGCATACTCTTTTACATGTCTTCATTGAGGTAGATGCACAGACTCTTCAAATGACCTAGGTCTTCAGGACACAATCATGCTTGATGGTTACATGTTACAACTAGAAAAAAAAAACATCACCCATCAACAAAAAAAAATAACTTTAGCCACAGGTTAAGGCTGATTACTTATTTACTCACTTATTTTAACTATTTTAGTATCAATGTGCTATATTCAATGTGTCTTATGTCAACAGCAGTTATGTGGATAATGCTTTAATATTGTTTAAAATTTTCATTCTGTGTGTTTGATGTAACTCGAAAGCTTCTTCCAGCTGGTGAATGTACATGCGGCAATCTGCATATGGACAGAGAACCCAGCAAATGTGGTTATAGTGTAAATGTTTTAATCTAAAATGTTTAAGCAACTCATACCTGCTAGAGTGCTTCTTTTACATAGCCACACTCAAATATCTGTGGAGAAAAACAAATAGTTACAAATATTAGAGAAGCATTATAATAATAAAAATGACCAACAGCTTACTTTAGACTTGATTTTACTGAGACACGTCAAAATGCAGTTACTCATATTACAAAAAATGACATTTTCCATAAATAGTAAAGTTTATTTATCAAATGTAAATCAATAAACTTGTGGCAGCATACACAATAGAGGAGGCTGTCTTGTCAAATGATGCTTGAATGAGTTTTTTTGTAAGAGACAAATGGCTCTAACTAAAATTAGAATTAAATCGGTGTTTGTGTCTCTTTTGTTATGAAATAACAAGTAAACAATTCTTTTAAAAGCTAGAACTGCAGAAGTTTCACCTCATGACTGACTTTTTCATTGACTTCATGAGGCAATTTAATGAAGACCCCTCGCAATGTACAAAATAAATGCACTTAATCACCAAACTTTGCTTAATAAGTGTTTAATTTTGCGTGTTTAAAAGGTAACGTTAACACTCCCTCACACTGTTTTATTTTCCTCTAAGATTTATGGAATAAAAGGTGTCTGTGCATTGATATTAGCGTAATACTATATTAAAACATGCACATATAATAAAAAACATTGCCAAACAACATGATATTAAAGCAGATTACGCTTACCTTGCAGGGCACTCGCGCAAATTTCAAACGACAACAGCTTTCTTCCTCTTGATTTTAACCGAACCGACGCGACAAATGTGCAATAGCGCCATCTATCGTGTGGAGTACGGAGCTGCGTCAATTTTGCTTAACTGATAAGATCTGGCTTGTTCTACCGTAAGATAAATAAGATATTATATATAAGATTTATTACACCATATTTATTTTTAACTTAAAATAAAAAGGCAGTAAGTCTACAATTAAAATGTTTGTTAATTTTGCGAAGTGGGTAAAGCCATCTAATTCAAAGCTAAAAGATGACTATAGAACATGTCACGAAATTACACCTTAACTCTAGTGGATGTAGTACTGATAATGCGGACGTGATGTATGAACCATTGCACGCGCTGCACGGCCAAATACTCCAGTGAATCAGTTTAGGCTATCAGTGGGCTATAAATAGCCGGCCTGATGACGAGCTAATTCAGGGCTACGGCAGGCTATGAAAATAACACATATATTTAAAAACCCAAACACCTTATAAATGCTATTTACTTTCCTTATTTAAAGGAATATCATACATATCACAAGGTATTTTGCCAAAAAAAGACGTGTAACCAAATGTAAGGTTTTTTGGGCTAGAGATGGGTTACACATAGCCGGACTAGATTGGGTCTATACTTCACCGAGAAAGTGAAACTACAGTTATTACTTGCAGGTACCTCATAAACGTTATTGACTTTGCTTACATGATGAAGTATCATACATATCATAAGTTTTATTTTACAAAAAACAACAATCAACCAAGTTTGAGGTTATTCGGGCTAAAATTGGGTTACACGTAGCAGGACTAGATCTGGTCTATGCTTCACCTAGACAGTGAAAGGATGGCTATTGCTTGCTGGGTTGTGTCAAAGCAGCTTCACATGGAAGATTATAGTGAATTGAAACAGTGTCAGTTCAGTTTTCAGAGATTAACTTCAGTTCAGTTCAGTTTAGCTCAGTTCAGTGTGGGTTAATAATCACTACTGAGAGTCCAAACACTGAATGGCAAATCCATCGATGCGCAGCTCTACAGATCCCAAACCATGCAAGCCAGTGGCGACAGCGGCGAGGAAAAAACTTCACCAATTGGCGAAAGTGAAGATTTTAAAAAACCTCGAGAGAAACCTGGCTCAGTTGGGCAAGACCATTTCCCCTATGGCCAAACGTCTTGTGCAGAGCTGCAGTCTTGTCGCAGGAAGCTGGACCTCAGCGAAGACTCGTCTGTCCTTGGAGCTTCACAGGAGTCAGTCATGCTCTCACTCCATGAAGACCACCACGGCAGCTGCTCAGGATACGGCCTGGTCCAAAAAACCTTGGGATCATCTCGGGTCTTGGATCGCGTCAGTGGCACTACATAGTCTGAGGGCCTCGAGATGAGTACCCCCAGGTGGAAATACAGAATAAGGAGAATAATTAGCGTAGCTGCTGTTCATAGTGTATATAAACCAGAACCAAAATAATGTGTGGGGCACATCATGCGTCATACCGCTATGTAATGCACTGAGTGTATGCTTTGCTAAAAAGATAGGTCTTTAATCTAGTTTTGAAGAGCGAGAGTGTGTCTGAGCCTCGGACATGATCAGGAAGGCTATTCCAGAGTTTAGGGGCCATAAATGAGAAGGCTCGACCTCCTTTACTCGACTTTGATATTCTAGGTACTACCAGAAGCCTTGAGTTTTGAGATCGTAGAGAGCGGGTTGGGTTGTAGCGAGACAAGAGGTTGCTTAGATAAACAGGAGCTAGATTATTTAAAGCTTTATAGGTAAGGAGTAATATTTTAAATTCAATACGAAACTTAACAGGCAGCCAGTGTAAGGAGGATAAAATTGGGGTGATATGATCATATTTTCTAGATCTGGTAAGAACTCTGTCAGCTGCATTTTGCACTAGCTGAAGTTTGTTTATAGAGGATGCTGGGCAACCAGCAAACAGAGCATTACAGAAGTCCAGCCTAGAAGTCATGAAAGCATGAACTAGCTTCTCTGCATCTGATATGGATAGCATACTTCACAATTTAGCAATATTTCTCAGATGAAAGAAAGCAGTTTTTGTGACATGGGATTTAGACCATTCAAGATGTTGGAGCCTTTATTTCTTCGGTATAACACTAAAGAAGCTTTTTCTCTAAGTTGAACACATGGTGATTGAAAAAATAAAAGTTTGAGACTTTTATTTTATCAATCACCAAGTTTTCAACTTAGAAAAAAAGCTTCTTCAATGTTACTTCATTTGAGAGTCAACAAAAAAGAACATACAGGCTAAACAAAATTAAAACCAGGGGCTCCTGTCATTACATCAATGCCTTTGTTTTGTGTGTATTTTTTTTTTTTGGAGGTCT
Source organism: Danio kyathit (assembly GCA_903798195.1). Taxonomy (NCBI): domain Eukaryota; kingdom Metazoa; phylum Chordata; class Actinopteri; order Cypriniformes; family Danionidae; genus Danio; species Danio kyathit. The sequence goes on from LR812534.1 coordinate 29,307,117, forward strand.
TCTCCTGCTCTCACTTCACATTTGAAAAAATCTTACTGTTCTGCAGAAGTCATCTAAATCTTGGACAGCCTTGCTGTGAGAAAATGAACAACATTTTTAAATGTTTATAATTATTGAGTGACTACTACTTTAAGTAGTATGTCAATAATGGACGCCCCTATTCAGTCCTTCAGCACCATGGACAGAGCCCTAAATGAACAGCCCGTAAACATTCCTAAATACACCTTTACCTCTATTTTCAGATGAAACAATACAGCAAAAAAACAAATCTTACTTCAAATGAAAACAGCATTTACAAACTTCCAGGGCCACAATCTCTACTGCAAACTGTAAATGAGCTACCTTCAAGGACTAAAATACATCTGAGACCCTGCTGGTGTCCAATGAACCTTTCTCTTCACACATTGTACAGCTTTATTCAAGAGCAGACTGGAAATTTATATATTTGGCCCAGTGATCAGCTCCTATTAAGAACAGAGAAACACCAACAGTTAAATTCCTGTTTATCAAAACAATTTGCGCTTAGCTATCGAAAAAATCCCAGCAACATTTGTTTTCAATGTAAAACATGCACATTGCCATATACTACATAACTATGTACCATACAACTGCTTGGGTCAAATAAATTTACAGAAGAAAATCTATAGATAAAACTATTATAAAAATCATTTACATAGCAAAACAATCTTGCCAGGCACATTTAGAGCAGTAATTTGATGCCACAATGTGCACACATATGTCAAGTAACAAATAAACTAAAACATGAGCAATACTTACAGTAAAGAAGTTGGCCCAAGTATTCCCAGAACAAAAACTGAAATAGAACGTATTTTGGCACACAATATCAAACAGACACGGCTACTTACTGACAATACTTTATTAATAACCATATTTAAGTAAATGTACATATTCCAAAACAATATCTAGTTATGTCATATTAAACAAAAACACGAAACACAAAACAGTTTTTAATTTTACACTCCAAATTCACTTAATATCAGTCATATGACAGGACTGATTCAAACTGAATTACACCAACCACATACTCAGCTTTTATCTTCTTTACATTTTTGTCATAAAGGTACAAATATAACAAAAAGGCCAACATATTCTTCCTTTTTCATCTCACACCAGTCAGATCAGAGGTTGTCACTCCAATCTGGCTGGTGTCAAATCAGAAGTCATCTAATTTTAATTAACAACAGTTAATTTTTTTTTTCTCTCAGCATTTCACAAAGGCCTTTCAAAGCCCTGGTAATTCATGACTCAATGGCCACGTTTCTGAGACAAATAACATCGCTATTGAGTTTTGGGACGAATTTAGTCTCACAGTGGTGACATTGTGGAGTGCCTGTAATAAATCAGAATCACTACAGCATCTTGTGGCGTCTCCTGATCCTTAACACAGCTTCAGATTTTGTTAGACCTGGTCCAATCAAGCACTGCATACAGGATATTACAAGCCTTCTAGCAGACGAGTGTATTTGGTCATCTGAAGTATTATTACCAGCCCAAACTCTTAAGAATTAACTTAGCATTGACCCTTTCAAAACAGGAGATCTAATAAAAATAAAAATCAGTGTATAATTATTCCTATCTTACTGTTTCTTGTCATTTTTTTAATGTGGTTATTTTGCAAACTCTTCTCTGTATTCCTATTATACATTTATTGAATCAACTTTTATTTATTTATATATATATATTTTACTTCCCAGTCAAATTTAAGGGTTTATTGTAGAGTTTGTCACCATGTTTTGAAAATAATTCACATTCCACCTGTGGCAGAGTAAGTAGTATTCAGAGATGCAGATCTTCCCTCTGAACGGTCAAGAATTTCAGTTTCATTCAGAAACGGTCAGTGTCCAACAAAATGGCTGGCCGGTTTAATCTCGACTCCTCCAGCAGGATCTCCATCCCACTGGGTCACCAGCACTCAATGGGCAATGAAATAAAAAGGCAAAACATCTTCATCCATCACAGCCGAAGGTCCTGGGTGAAACCGAAATCTCTCAGGGCCTGTGAAGGAAACATAAGATACATCACTTAATACATATGGGGAAACAACACAGTCAATAGGACAGAAAAATAACTCATAAACAATACTTACACATGAAATGAAGTATAACAAAGCATACATTAAAATCAGAAGTCTTTTCACCATCTCAGATTGATTGTGAGGTTTTGTGGTCTAAATAAGAATATTTTTAAAAATATATATATTTAAAAAAAAAAACATATAGCTTTATTTGATGATTTTATACATAGAGGTTCATGGAAATTATAAAGTAGAAGAAAAAATATTTTAATGAGTAATATAACTAATGTATACTAAATATATTTATTATATATATTATATATAAGATAATAAATAAATATTTATTATTAGCCCACTTTTTAATTATTATTATTATTATTTTTAAATATTTCTCAAATGATGTTTAACAGAGCAAGAAAATTTTCACAGTATGTCTGATAATATCTTTTCTTCTGGAGAAAGTTTTATTTGTTTTATTTCGACTAGAATAAAAGCAGTTTTTAATTTTTTAAAAAACATTATAAGGTCAAAATTATTAGCCCCTTTAAGCTATATATTTTTTCCATAGTTTACAGAACAAACCATCGTTATACAATAACTTGCCTAATTACTCTAACCTGCCTAGTGAACCTAATTAACCTAGTTAAGCCTTTAAATGTCACTTTAAGCTGTATAGAAGTGTCTTGAAAAATATCTAGTAAAATATTATTTACTGTCATCATGGCAAAGATAAAATAAATCAGTTATTAGAGATGAGTTATTAAAACTATTATGTTTAGAAATGTGTTGAAAAAATCTTCTTTCCATTAAACAGAAAATGGGGAAAAAAAATAAACAGCGGGGCTAATAATTCAGCGGGGGCTAATAATTCTGACTTCAACTGTGTGTGTGTGTGTGTGTGTGTGTGTGTGTGTGTATATATATCTTATGGTAATATATAGAAGATATTTAATATATATAACAAGATACACAGCTGAAATATAATAAAATATTAACGTGTTGAGAAATTGTATTATTCATTTTAAAATGAAAATAAAACACAAATATTTCCCTGGCAGATGACAAAAAAAAATAAAAATTATTAATATGTATTTAATAAATGTCTAATATTTTGTTAATGATAAATATTAATGTTTTTTTTGTGTATCACTGCTATCTATAAATAACAATGGCCAAAATATAAAAAAGGAAAAAATAAAAGACAAATCAAAAATCCTAATCCTTTAACTGAAATCACAATAATATTTGAAAAATAAAAGCATTTCTAATTCAAAATATTAATAAGCACTCAAATGCATATATAAATTAAACTACAATCTCACAGCATAAAAAAGCTCAGACAAAATTGTTTTCTATTGCCCCCTGGTGGATAGCTACATGTAACTATAGAGGCAAGATAGGTTGCATGCATGTGAGAGTATCACTCACAGCTAACCACAATGTATGATAATAATTAGACTACTAGAGAAAAAATTATTATAGAGGATATACAGTTGAAGTCAGAATTATTAGCCCATTTTTTTTCTTTTTTAAATATTTCCCAAAGGATGTTCAACAGAGCAAAGTAATTTTCACAGTATGTCTGATAATATTTTTTCTTCTGGAGAAAGTCTTATTAGTTTTATTTCGGCTAGAATAAAAGCTTTTTAATTTTTAAAAAGTTTTTAATTTTTAAAAATAAAAAACATTTTAAGGTCAAAATTATTAGCCCCTTTAAGCAATTTTTTTTTCCGATAGTCTACAGAACAAACCATCATTCAATAACTTGCCTAATTACCCTAACCTGCCTAGTTAACCTAATTAACCCAGTTAAGTCACTTTAAGCTGTATTAAAGCGTCTTGAAAAATATCTAGTAAAATATTATTTACTGTCATCATGGCAAAGAAACAGAAACTATGGACAAAAAAAAAATAAACAGGGGGGCTAATAATTCTGACTTCAACTGTATATACACACACAAATGCATTTAAAGCACTTACACACTGACCCTCACCTCTGTGCTTCCCAGTTTGTCCAGTTTTGCATCTGGCTGTTGATCAGCAGTTTCCTGCCCTCCTCATAGTCATCCTGATCCACACTAACCAGCAGCCGGACACCCTCCTGCCCCGCTGCCCTTTTCAAGGAGTCCGTAATGAAGACCCCCTTCAGTGCCTCGAGTAGCGCCCCGCTCAGGTAATCCGCCCAGAAGGCATCCAGGTTGGTGAGCTCAGAGAACTTGATATCACACACAATAGAGCCCAGATCACGAGCGCGGAGCAGCAAACTGGCCCGGCTGAACAGCTCAAACTGCCTCTCCAGCGGCTGCGGCTTGTCTGAGGAAACCCCTCCACGAAGAGCCGACTCGTGCTCTGAATACTCCGCTCGCACCCGCAGCCGGATATCTGAGAGCCAAGAGCATGAGGGACACAGAGAGACAGAGGAGGTGGGATGAAGGGTGGCATGCAAAGAAAATCGTGAAGATGTGGAGATTTTCAGGAAGGATGGAGAGAAACAAGAGATAGTGGTGGAGAAAAGGGGGAGAATAGTGACGTAGATCAGTGGGGGGGTCAAAAGGAGGGCAAAAAGTACAGTGATAATGAGACTTATTGGTTTAAACCGAACATTTTTTTGGTATAAAAATAACTAAAGGATAGCAATGATTCACACAGATCTGCTCCTAATTTTAATTTCGTGTATAAAACCAGTATGCGCTCTTTTTGGTACGGCATCAGCTCTGAGATCTACTGGATATCTGAGGCCTCAATAATCTTTAACAGTGAGTCGATTGAGCGGGATTCTTCACTGGTAGTCAGTGAGGTTTTGAGTGAAACTTGCAGGCTAGTTCAGGTTTAGGAGTGAACTGATCTTCCGAATTGTTTGCAGGCACATGGGAACACATTGGTAAAGTTCAACATGTCTACTGAACGTAGTACTTGAATATCGCAGGTCACAAAGGTGTTAGGGAGATTTGGCCTTTCGGTAGGTTCAGGTGGACTGAAAGAACCTCAAGCTAAATTCCAGAGATGGCTCACATTGGAAGGTACTACTTTCATGTGCATCCCAATTCCATAGAGGTTCTTATTAATAGATGCAACTATGCTGGTTGGCTTTACCAAACAGTGCAGGTAGAACTGATGTCATGCAACAGCACAGGGAACAGAGACGGCAAAATACGATTGGAGTATACATACTGAACCAGAGCTTCGCAGTGATGTCATTTCCTTTCATGTCATTAGCTCAGAGGTCAGAGGAGGAAGTGGACCCATCAATCTTCCGAACATTGCTGCAACACAAATCCAACCTTTCTACAACCAAAGCTCCACCACAAACTCCACCGTTTTTGCATGTTGGGAAGTTGACATGGTTGACAAGTTATTATGATAAATAAAACCAATCGGTCAGGTAGGTGACTGACTGAGACTCCGCTCCTTCATAAGGGGAAATTAATATTACATTGTTCAAATGACTGAACAGTCCAGGGATGGACAAGCTCGGTCCTGGAAGGCTGCTGTCCTGCAGAGTTTGACTCCAGCACTAATCAAACACACCTGAACAAGCTAATCAGAAACTTCAAGAAAGCTACAAGCAGGTGTGCTTGATAAGGGTTGGAGCTAAACTCTGCAGGACACCGGCCCTCCAGGACCAAGTTTTCCCATGTGTGGAATAGGCTGTATTTATGGAACATTTGTGAACAGTATTGCTTTAAGGTAACACTTTTTTTAAGGTGTCCTTGTAAAGCACCTACTTTGTACTTCAGAATTAATTTTGCATAATTATTTGCAACTAATCCTACACCTAACCTGCATTCTAACACTAAAACTTTTGCAAGTACATGCAGATAATTAATATTATTTGGTAGAGTAGTTACTGTAACAAGGACACTTTAAAATAAAGTTTAACCAAGAAATCGAACTTTGTCCCAGATTTATTAGTAAATTGACTGGTGCTAAGCACCTGACCATGAATATTCCCTTTGTTCTATAATCAGTGCATATCTACAGTTCATACAGTTGAGGAATTAGCTAGTGACTATTATCTATAAATAATTACAAATACACCACCAAAGTAAGTTTTTTGATTTGTTTGTTCGTATCAGAAATTAACAAATGTATCAATAGGATAATAAAACTAATATGTACAACAAAATTGTTCACTAATCAGAATATTACATTTATTTCCAATGAATTTTGTGACACTGAAGGAGTAACAATGCCCCTATTGAGAAATTCAGCAGTCACAATAATAAAATACAATTTAATTTAAGCTGTAATAAAGGATCAAATAAATGCTGTTTTGATAAGATTAAAATAAAACTCACATTCTGTAATTCTAGTGGATGTAAAATTTAATTTGAATTCATATAGTTCTACTAATGCTTTGACCATGTAATGATTTCTTACTAAAATCTTACTAAATTGCAGTGTAAAAAAATTCACTGCCTTAATTTTTGTTTGTTGAATCAAATTATCTTTTCTAGTCATCTGAACTTACATCAGTCAAACTGCCTAAAAATGTAACGTTTTTATAACTTAAAACAATTAGTTGAAACCCATTTAACTTATAAAATTCAAGTAACATAAAAGCTTTTGTTAAGATGGCTTTTTGTCATACTATTTTTGTACAGTGTGTACTCAATTTGGTGCATCTCAATCAGGTCCCTTGTTCAGTAGTCAAAGCACTAATCAGTGAGTCCGTCATATTAAGTGCGGTCTCAATTACCCTGAAATATAAATCCCTGAAAAGTCCCACGATGCACCATGAAAATATTGATTCTCACAATGTTCCATGAACTGAAGTTGAGGCAAGAAACATGATTCAATTCACCGTCATTTAATTATTTTTTTAAAGAAACTGCTATTCATTTATATTTAATCATAAACAAAGATAGTAATAAGCTACAGAACAATCTGGTAAACATTTATACTTAATGATTAAGTATTGCTGGTATATGAACAAACGATTTAAAAATGTACTTAAAATGTTTTAAAATTACTAGTAAAAAATACCAGTCTCAGTTGTTCATAAAATCTGGTTGTTCATATTTTTGATGTTGTGGAGTGCCGACATTCTCATGTCACCATCAGAGCCCCCAATGTGTAGTGAACCATCGTTGGCCTTTCCCAGTGCCTGAATGTGTACACAAAACTGATTGAGACGCACAATATGACTGTATTTCAGATGCACAATAAACAAAAGTTCACCCTCAAAGTAAAAATGTGCTATTATTTAAATCACCTTATGGTGATTTATCCATCATGGTGATAAAAATAATGCAAGCCAGATTTTTTTGTTTGACTTTGCATTTCAAAATGTAATTTAGGAATCAGCAGAAACCATAGTTTTAACAAAAGAACATCCTCTATAATGTACTGTAGAAAGACCCTTTCATTTTGGCTGACAAGTGGGTAAATTAAATAGCCAATTCAAATTTGGTGGGAAGCTAGCCCATGATGTGATGTCTAACAAGTTTAGGGGTAATACTGGAACAACTAGCATGTTTAAGTTTGTAAATTTACAAAGAATTGTGGCAAAAACCTTAGAAGAAATAGTTTTTATAGTATAGTTTTTAAAAGTTTAAAAAGATATTGGTGCCATCGTCTCCCGAACATGTTTCCCAAAATAATCTGTAATGTAGGTGGTTGAAAGCAGACTCCAAACACAAAGCTTCTTCATTGTTCTTTTAAACAGCACACATTTACAGAACACTTTTGGTTTCATTGAACAGACATTGTCAGAGCTCCTAACGTACACTAATACAGGGCATTGGTTTCTCTGATCGTAGCTTCAGAACACAGAAAGTATCCATATTAAAAATACAGTGAATTTTTGTCAGAATGTGTAATGCTCTCATTGTTAGCATGTTTTTTGATAATTTGTTGCATCCCAGAGAACTTCTAAATAAAAGCATGTATTCACAAATATTTAGGAATTTTGTAAATATACTGCAAATACATGTTTCCTCAAAATAAACAAACAAATCAGTATTTTTATGAAACTCAAACAAATACGTTCTGCATCATTTTATGAGGTGTTGCTCCATGCGAAGAGCTTCCATATTTATTTCGATCCCTCTTTTCTGCTGAACAAACCAAGATGGAGGGAGAGAAACGCGGGCAAAAAGCTGACCGACTGCACACTTGGGTCAGAGTCAAGCTTTTCTTTTGACTTTTTTTTTTCTTTCATTCTCTCCCTCTCTTAGTATGTGAGGATGGCCAACTTGTTTTTGTTCCTGACACTTGTGTCAGTCTGTTTTTCAACTGTGGACATAGAGAAAGGAGAGGAAGAGAGAGAGAGAGAAACAAGCAGTTTTGGATGAACGTTGTTGCAACAGTTTCGCCATGTCTTATTTTTTGGTCAAGCAGGCAAAGTTCATATGCAGATTTTCTTTGTGTGTGTTTGTGTGTGTGAAAGCAAACAATTCTAATTCAGTTATAGTTCAAATCTCTTGGGTCCAGAATGACTACTAGATTGATAAAATTTTACAACCAGTGTCTACATCAATTCTACAAAAAAAAGAAACACTGGCAGAAATCAATGTGATACATTTAAGGGGCTATATGTAAAATTCAGAAACATGTTTTTAGTGACACCGGTGGCTGTTAAGTAAACTGCACAAACTTATAGATCACTAGGCCCACACAGAATGTGAGGCTGCAGATTTTTGAGCAATCATTCACTGTAAAAAATGCAGGGTTTCACACAATTCATTCATGTTGTCCCAACACAAATCGATTAAGTTAACAAATTTGTGTGCATTGAACATAAAAAAAAAAATTACTTGTCCCAATGAAATTTTAAGAATTGTGTTTCAGCTCATTTTAAATAAGTAGTTTGGAAAAAAAAATATATATATATATATATTTTTTTATTTTATTTTTTTTATTATTATTTTTTTGGAGCGTTAAATCTATTTATTTACTTATGAAGTGTGTTTTAAGCGAGCACTTGACCACTATTCTAGGTGCACGGACAAAATGCACAGAAAAATGTCAAGTTTAACACATTTTTTTTTTTGTGCCCTGAGGAAGCCTTTTTAAAGCTGAAATGCGTTGGCATTTATTTTATTTTATTAAAGTTTCTCCTTATGAAATGAGTGGAAATATACATTTATTCAGTTTTTATATTCATTTTAGCAATATTATATTGAATAATCCACTTGTTAAGCGTGACGTCACGCGAATCAGCTTCCAGATCCAAGCGCTCTATCAAACTGTATGGGGAGACTCAACAAATAGTAATAATAAACATTTACCAAACGATGTAATACTTTCGAAAATCACGATCGCAAGATATATATATCCATGCTTAATATCAGATGGCCAGAAAGTGATTTTTCAAAATTTTTCAAATGTTGGTGTCTGTGAAGCAGCAAGTCCAGAGACTATTGTGTATACTATGATTTTATATAAAATTCACTTTAATGTGTGTTATGACAAAAAAAGTGGTACAATTTGTAATGTAACTTTTTCCTGTTTTTTTTTTGTCTTAGTAGATATATCAATGAGAGACCTGCTGTAGCTTTCTTTACCAAACAAGTCGTTCAATTATACGTTTTCAGCTTTTTTATTTAAAAAAAATTTTTTTTACAACTTTTTACGCAGAATTAGCAAAGGAAAGTCTTCAGATTTTGTTTGGCACTGCTGATAACAAACTTCCACACTGCTGAAAGCTATGTTTCAATTTATGCTGCAGGATTCCTCTCTGTAATAAAATAAACAAAGCGATGTGAAAACAGCAGTCTGAAAGCATCTGATTAGTGATATTCGTATGTTTGTATAAACTGAAATTCAGTCATGATGTGGACATTTTAGTAGTTTGACCTTGAAGTATATTTGAGAACATTATCTTACCCAAGTATAATCAATTCCTTTCAAGTAGGGCTGCACGATATTGGAAAAAACTGACATTGCAATATTTTCATTCACTGCAATATATATTAGATAACCATTCACTGCTATATATATTGCGATATCAGATGATTTGAATAGCTTGTAAAGAATTCAAAATTTTAGGTCGATTGAGATAATTCTGAATAAAATATAATCCAAAAACTGACAAGCAAAGTTAAATACAACAGAGGAAAGGTGTAAATAAATAATGATTTATGATTTTCTGGGGAGTCAATCAGTATTTAAAAGCAAAAATTAAATAATCACTGTATAATAATAATAATAATAATAATAATTAAAATAATAAAGAAATTGCTTTAATATCAACAGATTTACCCCATTTTTAAACCGCAGACAACCAATCACTTTAAAATCAATGGATTTACTCACTTTTTAAAGTCAAGTAAATGCTTTAAAAGGAACATGTTTACTCACCCTTTTAAAAGTAAAGTCAACTAATTGCTTTAAAATCAATAAGTTTACTCTAATTTAAGTCAACTAATTGCTTTAAAAACAATAGGTTTATGCACTTTTAAACAATAGTCAACTAATCGCTTTAAAAACAATAAGATTATGCACTTTTAAACAATAGTCAACTAATCGCTTTAAAATCAATGGGTTTACTCATCAATTTAAGTCAACTAATCGCTTTAAAATCAATGAGTTTACACATCAATTTAAGTCAACTAATTGCTTTAAAATCAATGAGTTTACACATCAATTTAAGTCAACTAATCGCTTTAAAATCAATGAGTTTACACATCAATTTAAGTCAACTAATCGCTTTAAAATCAATGAGTTTACTCATCAATTTAAGTCAACTAATCGCTTTAAAATCAATGAGTTTACACATCAATTTAAGTCAACTAATCGCTTTAAAATCAATGAGTTTACACATCAATTTAAGTCAACTAATCGCTTTAAATCAATGAGTTTACACATCAATTTAAGTCAACTAATCGCTTTAAAATCAATGAGTTTACACATCAATTTAAGTCAACTAATCGCTTTAAAATCAATGAGTTTACTCATCAATTTAAGTCAACTAATCGCTTTAAAATCAATAAGTTTATGCACTTTTAAACAATAGTCAACTAATCGCTTTAAAATCAATGGGTTTACTCATCAATTTAAGTCAACTTATCGCTTTAAAATCAATGAGTTTACACATCAATTTAAGTCAACTAATCGCTTTAAAATCAATAAGTTTATGCACTTTTAAACAATAGTCAACTAATCGCTTTAATATCAATGGGTTTACACATCAATTTAAGTCAACTAATCGCTTTAAAATCAATAAGTTTATGCACTTTTAAACAATAGTCAACTAATCGCTTTAATATCAAAGGGTTTACTAATCAATTTAAGTAAAGTCAACTAATCGCTTTAAAATAAATGGGTTTACTTACTAATTAAAATAATTTCAACTAATCGCTTTAAAATCGAAGGGTTTAATTATTATGTTAGGTAAAGTCAACTAATCTAATGATAACTAATAAACTAATGGTTTTACTCAATTTAAGTAAATTCAACTAATCGCTTTAAAATCAATGGTTTTACTCATCAATTTAAGTAAAGTCAACTAACTGCTTTAAAATCAATGGGTTTACTCATCAATTTAAGTAAACTAATTACTTTAAAATCAATGGGTTTACTCATCAATTTAAGTAAACTAACTGCTTTAAAATCAATGGGTTTACTCATCAATTTAAGTCAACTAATTGCTTTAAAATCAATGGGTTTATTCATCAATTTAAGTCAACTAATTGCTTTAAAATCAATGGGTTTACTCATCAATTTAAGTCAACTAATTGCTTTAAAATCAATGGGTTTACTCATCAATTTAAGTCAACTAATTGCTTTAAAATCAATGGGTTTACTCATCAATTTAAGTCAACTAATTGCTTTAAAATCAATGGGTTTACTCATCAATTTAAGTCAACTAATTGCTTTAAAATCAATGGGTTTACTCATCAATTTAAGTCAACTAATTGCTTTAAAATCAATGGGTTTACTCGTCAATTTATGTAAACTAATTGCTTTAAAATCAATGGTTCTACTCAATTTAAGCAAAGCCAACTTATCGCTTTAAAAACAATGGTTTTACTCATCAATTTAAGTAAAGTCAACTAACTGCTTTAAAATCAATGGTTTTACTCATCAATTTAAGTAAACTAATTGCTTTAAAATCAATGGGTTTACTCATCAATTTAAGTAAACTAATTGCTTTAAAATCAATGGGTTCACTCGCTTTAAAATCAATGGGTTCATGCACTTTTCAAAAATAGTCAACTAATAGCTTTAAAATCAATGGGTTTACTCATCAATTTAGGTACACTTAATTGCTTTAAGATCAATGGGATTCCTCATCAATTTAAGTAAAGTCAACTAACTGCTTTAAAATCAATGGGTTTACTCATCAATTTAAGTCAACTAATCGCTTTAAAATCAATGGGTTTACTCATCAATTTAAGTAAACTAATTGCTTTAAGATCAATGGTTTTACTCATCAATTTAAGTCAACTAATCGCTTTAAAAACAATAGGTTTACTCTAATTTAAGTCAACTAATCGCTTTAAAACCAAGAAGTTTATGCACTTTTAAAAATAGTCAACTAATTGCTTTAAAATCAATGAGTTTATTTACTTTTTAAAAATAGTCAACTAATCGCGTTAAAATCAATGGGTTTACTCACTAATTTAAGTAAATTCAACTAATCGCTGTAAAATCGAAGGGTTTACTTATTATGTTAGGTAAAGTCAACTAATCACTTTAAAATCAATGGTTTTACTCAATTTAGGTAAAGTCAACTAATCACTTTAAAATCAATGGTTTTACTCAATTTAGGTAAAGTCAACTAATCACTTTAAAATCAATGGTTTTACTCAATTTAGGTAAAGTCAACTAATCACTTTAAAATCAATGGTTTTACTCATTTTAGGTAAAGTCAGCTAATCGCTTTAAAATCAATGGGTTTACTCAATTTAGGTAAAGTCAGCCAATCGCTTTAAAATCAATGGTTTTACTCAATTTAGGTAAAGTCAACTAATCACTTTAAAATCAATGGTTTTACTCAATTTAGGTAAAGTCAGCCAATCGCTTTAAAATCAATGGTTTTACTCAATTTAGGTAAAGTCAACTAATCACTTTAAAATCAATGGTTTTACTCAATTTAGGTAAAGTCAACTAATCACTTTAAAATCAATGGTTTTACTCAATTTAGGTAAAGTCAACTAATCACTTTAAAATCAATGGTTTTACTCAATTTAGGTAAAGTCAACTAATCACTTTAAAATCAATGGTTTTACTCAATTTAGGTAAAGTCAGCCAATCGCTTTAAAATCAATGGTTTTACTCATTTTAGGTAAAGTCAGCTAATCGCTTTAAAATCAATGGGTTTACTCATCAATTTAAGTAAAGTCAACTAACTGCTTTTAAATCAATGGGTTTACTCATCAATTTAAGTAAACTAATTGCTTTAAAATCAATGGGTTCACTCACTATTTTAAGTCAACTAATCGCTTTAAAAGGAACGTTTAGTCACCTTTTTTAAAAGTATAATTAACACTATATTGTTTTGAGTAAATATTTGTATAATGTACAATTAATCTTTAAGCTACAAATGTTTAATTTGTGCCCAATGGCTTAAATTTGCCTCAAATTATCACAGTCACAGGCCTTACAAACACGTGCAAATAATAACCTTTCACTCCAAGGTTAAAATATGAAATAACTCCATGTTGTAAACTGTAATGTCTGGTCAACTCTAATCCAGACTACATTGCAGATCTCTGCGACATAACTAATGCAGACTCACACATTGTGATATTGATGCTAAAACGTTATATTGTGCAGCCCAACATCAAATCCTTTTGATTTTCCTAACAAAGAATAATTGTTCACATAAAATCAGTCTACAAGCTCTAATAGGCAAACTTTGAAGTCAGGTAAGATCTTGTTTTTTACTTTTTATTACAAGACGTTCACTCATTTGCAAGTATTAATACATTAAAAATGATACATGTAGCCCCTTAAAGCTAGCCATAACATTTAAATGAAAGTTTAAATGCTGAAAACACATACAAAACACTGGAATGGGTCTAAACAAGAACTGTTGGGTCATTTTCCTCAGAACTGCTCCAGCAAAAGATCACAGAGGCTCTTTTTCTTTTCTTTTTCAGGACAAATCATTGCAAAACTGAGCTTTGGGGCTGAGTTTGGTCAACGACTGTAGAATGACTTGTTTTGAAGCAAAGTCTGAGCTGGACGTTGAGTCATGTCACCTAATGCAATCTTGTTTTATTACAGACAAATTGTCAGGACGAATCCAATGGACTCCCAGAAATTTTTTCATGAGTCAGTTCTGTGAAACACTGAGGCCAACAACCCCTCCAGAGAGGATTTTGTTCCTATTTTTCCCCAACTCTAGCTTAAAGTACAGCACATGTAACTGGGGAAGTGGACAGTAACAATTGCAAACTGACATTTGAACACAGAGTATTAGATTGACCCCTCCTCCTATGCGAGTTAGGAAGGGGGTTCTTTACCTTAGGACATGGACCAGGCGTGCGTGACTTAAAGCACACACACATGTCTTGACTGTGCGCGATCGGACAGAGCGGACAGCATACACTTGTTACTGTTGTGAGCTCTGTCTTTTTCACTCTATCCATTCTCCTGCTTTTTCTATTGAATCTTGAGCCAACCTGCCAAGATCAAATGCGGAGTCAACACAGCAAACAGCATGTTCAGCTACTTCAGGAGTAAAACAAAGGTGAAAGGTCAAAAAGGTCAATCATGGCACAGCAGGACTGTAATGTTGAAAGTGGTCTGAGAGAATCAGATAGCTCAAAGGACAGCGTTCAAATTTACATGTAACCATTTGAGATTTATGGGAAGCTCACAGTGCAGTGTTACCTCATGTTCGAGGGACAGGAAGTAAGTTATGGCACAAGGGAGTTTCATCTCACTAAACAAAAGGTCAGTGCAGAAAGTAGATTAGCTTTGGCTGCATCAAAGCTCAGTTACAGAGGGAAGAGGATCGATGCTTTAAATAAGAAGCCGAGTGACAATAATCAGTGTTTTACTGGATACGAGACTCAGCGTCCCGATATTCAATAATCTTTTTAAAGACATTTCATTCAGACACACCACAGGAGTTAATCACACGGAAAACTGCTTATCCACAGAATAATGGAAGGAATGGAAATAGGGATAGAGAAGTTGATGGAAAATGGGAGAAAAGAATGTGAGTGTACTTTCCAAAAATCGAACCACGGAGGAAGCAGGGGATTTGAAGCAATTCTAAAGCACACTTGAAACAGCTATGCACATAAATGATGAACAAAACTAAAATACACTTTTGTCAGGTTAGATGCCATATCAAATTAAGCGTCGTTGAAAAGAAGGCTCTGAGGGACATATCTCAGTCTTTACTCTGGTACTTACAAAGTACAAACTTCTCACTATAACCCACTGAACTTCTTGCCCTTACAGCCTTATTTTCAATTCTGTCAAAAAATAAATACGGCAACTACCCTGACTAACAAGATGTCCTAACCAGACGTGGCATTATACATTGACAGGCTATAAAAGCAGTCTTTTCCGTGTTTATAAGTGTTTTTGTTACACTAGCAGCCAGAAAGTTACTGTTGAAACTAATGCATAACAATATTTAGTTACTCACTACAAAAGTATCTAGATGCCTTAATTAGTTACTCTTTTTTATGGTAAGTAATGTGTTACCTTAATTTTGCATTACTTTTTCTTACCTGGCTGAGGCTTGATTCTTTCCTTTTTTTTAATTCATGTTTATTTCTACAGTGCTTTTACAATGTAGATTGTGTCAAAGCAGCTTAACATAAAAGTTCTAGTAAATTGAAACTGTGTCCGTCCAGTTTTCAGAGTTGAAGTTCAGTTAAGTTCAGTTCATTGTGGTTTAATGTTCACTGCTGAAAGTTTAAACACTGAAGAAACTCCCATTATGCCCAATTGTCACTTCTTCTGGAGTCTTTAATGTCTTTAAAGCACCGTTTAATGCTTGGCACAAATCTTTACATGTATACTTTAAACTTTGATACAAGCGGCCAAGTGGTTCACAATTTGATCTCCTTCAGAACTTTCAGGGTTTATTTCTTTGTTTTATATAATAAAGGAGAATATTACTAATATTCATGGCATCATGGTGGCACAGTGGGTAGCACAATTGCCTCACAGCAAAAAAGTCGCTGTTTCGAGCCCCGGCTGGGTCAGTTGGCATTTCTGTGTGGAGTTTGCATGTTCTCCCTGTGTTCGTGTGGGTTTCCTCCGGGTGCTCCGGTTTCCCCCACAGTCCAAAGATATGCGGTACAGATGAACTGAATAAGCTAAATTGGCCGTGGTGTATGAGTGTTTCTCAGTGTTGGGTTGTGGCTGGAAGGCCATCCGCTGCGTAAAACATATGCTGGATAAGTTGGCGCTTCATTCCGATGTGGCGACCCCTGATGAATAAAGGGACTAAGTTGAAAAGAAAATGAATGAATAAATGAATAAAAATAAAAAGTCTGTAATTTCATATCGAGCATCGCAAAATAAATGGTTTACAGTAATACTTTTTACATTTTTTATTTTTACATGGTGAGAAAAAAACTACAATGTTTACGTTTTGCATTTTATTTGGCAGTATTTCTTCTGTACACATTAAATTTCGAGAAGTTATATGTCTACAATTTTTAACCAATATTTCCAATGAATTTCAAATTAAAATGAGAAAAATAATCACATTCGAATGAGTACATTTAAGTACTCTAAAAAGAATGTACTTTAAAAAGAAATGGGTCTTATATAAGGACCATTTCTTTTTAAAGTATAGTTTTATATAATTTATTGAATTCACGTCTGGTTAGAACAAGATACAAGGTCTATTAAGTACAAATACATAACCTTAACAATACGGCATAGTTTCTGATGAGAAAGGAAGAGGTTAACCAGTATGCACTATTTTGCTGCACCAAATTAGTGCATAACTTCTGACTGATAAGAGCAACTGCTACTGGGATGATAAGTGCTGCACAATAAAAACAAAAACTATGAATAAAAGCATTAAAACTTTGGATTTCCTTGTTGCCTTTAGCAAAAGCTAAATGCTTTAGCAGGTGACATGAATATGAAAGGAAATAAGCGGTTTATATTTAGAGTTTATGAGACCCTGCAGCGCTTTTAATGAGGAACGTTATCAAAGCCATGCAGTCTTTGTACAGGCAGATATTACGGGTCAATAAGCTTCTGTTACCATAGATTAAAACCGACCAGTACTAAGCATTTCAGTGTAATGATGATGTTGACAAAGAGCATGTTTAGAGCCTGATCTTTGTAAAAAAAATAATAATGGCACCTTCCCATAGTGTGGATACATGAGGAAGCCTGTGTTTTTTAAGACATTAGCATGATAAAATCACTGATCTTAAAAGATGAAACTGTCCTCAGATTTTCTTTCAGTTTGTCATTATAGTTTTGTTCGTGTATGGACAGTGTGAGGTCAAATGCTTGCAATATTATGAAAAAATACATACATAAACATTTTTAAAACGGGAATCTATTTTGTGTTTAAAAACATATTTCAAAATTTTAAGCACACCAGAGGATGCACTCCGAAACCAAAGATGAAAAAGGCTGAAAAGTAAGCAAGATCATGCAGATTAAGGGCGTGTTCACACTTTTAATATGGTTCTCCTGGTTCTTTGATCCAGACAAAAAAATAAAACTATGCATTTAGTCCTGGTTGGTTGAGTGTTCACATTGGCATTTTTAAAAACAATCCTATAGACACAAAACCTGGTGGCATAAAGTAAAGTTCATAATCTGATTCATTTGAATATAATTATAACTTTATGTAATTTGTAGCATCACAAATGTAAAAGTATTGTAAGCATGATTAAACATCCTCACTTTAAGTGTACATATAGTACGCATATATTTTATTCCCATTTTGATTCACGTTTCAGTCGAGCAGCACCAGAGCACATTAAGAAGCTTTCTGCTTGTTTGGTGCACACCAAAGTTTGGATGGCAGATAGCGATGCAACGATTAACCGATTTCACTATTAACCGCGCTTTACTTTGTCATGGTTAGTTAATCGTAAAGGCTTCTCAACACCACGTTTCTGAACAGAATAAAACTGCTGCAACTAAACAAAGTCATACCATCCTACGCTAGTTCACATATCGCGTCTTTTGTTCGCGCAAGTTTGTTATTTCTTTTCTTGCTCAAATATTGGGAGTGACGTGCACGCAGTACGACGCATTCACGATTTCCAGGCGCACCTAGTTGAAAGAATGGCACAAGCGCACCACGAGTCATGTGACAAGAACTGACCAATCAGCTTCATACTTTGTATGGAATATACACATTTCTACTCCAAAGAGAAAAAAAAACCTTACAAAATGAAAAAAAAAAACGAACAATTTTGTAATATAGTTGATCTAAAGTGCCTTTCAGACAAAGGTTCAGCAGCCTTTGACTGCATTTGTTCTCTTTAAAAGCCAAATACATAGCTAATATGATGCTTAGATTTACATTAGACAAATACTATTTTTTATTTATTCTTATTTTTATTTTTTCGCTGTTTTGTCATTTATATTCAGTGTAAAATTATTACTCGCGTTTAAATGGCAAAAACATTTCTTCTCTTAATTTTAAGTCCAAAGAGAAATAAGGGGGTCGCACACCAGATGTGCCACTCAGCGCCGCAACACGGCGCACACATGACGGTTGGAAGTATCACATACCAGCAGTGTTGTGCAAGTTACTTCCAACTGTAATACATTACAGATTACTTGTTACTGTTATTTAAAAGTAATCCCCTACATTACAATATTACTGTCTCAAAATTGTAATATGTTACATGACTCTTATATTACTTTTTAGTTACTTTCACCAAAATTACTATAGAATTAGAACTTTACATTCTAAAACGACCAAATGTACTGCAGAGCATTTTACATCCAGTAGAAAGCGATATGATGTAGCAGAATGACTGTCACCTATCCAGGCTACTAACAATATAGTATATAATTGGCAATGTGAAGGCTCAAGACAGTGCAAAAAAGGATGACAGTCAGATTCACAAATGATCTGTTAAAAGTAAAGCGGTTATCTGTCAATGTCTGTGAATAGCTTGACTATATTCATATTAGACACAACAGGCCATATGTAAACTCCAATGCCATGACAAAATGCAGATTTCTTTTCTCTTCTTATTGTTGCCATTATTGTATTCACTTTAAATTCAAGTGGCTCACAACACAAAACTGTCATGCACAAAGTGAGCATGATGAACAGCTTTCTCAATATAATGCTTGTGCACCGATTTACTCTGTTTGTGGACAAAACTGCTTGCGAGCTCTCAAATATACGCTGCTGGTGTGCAAATTTTCTCACGTGCTCTCAAATATGCACTGCTCACACACAAATTTTCTTGCACGCTCTTAGTACACTCGCTCAGTGAGATTATATGCAGACTCACAATTTGTGTCTTGTGTTCCCTCTTCCTTTTGTGCTTCTTGATATGATTTATATTGGTGCACTATTTATTAACAATAACCAAAATACTAAAATAGACTTATAAGAAAATGAATGAATGAATGAATTTTTAATCTAATAAACCATAAAATTTTTGGCTGTGTATGATATTTATATGTAATACTATAGTTGCTATGGTAACACAACAAATGTAATATAAACAAATGACCCAGTGCTGTAGTTTTTTTTTTTTTTTTTACAATATAGGGTATATTATACTACAATTCACCACATTTTACTGTAGTAAAACTACACTTTGCAGTTAATTTTATTCAGAGTTCACTATTCTTAATACTACACTATGCTGAAGCATTCATTAACAAATTGTAAATAATACTAGCCTAAAACATAGGCAGTATACCTAACACTCAAAAACACTAGTATTATAGAATTTACCTGTAGAAAATACCTGTAGGTAAATAGTGTAGCAATATATAAACCATATCAACATTCTTGGGATAACAATTTAACAGGAGGATCTCTGGAGAGCAAAAGCACGAAAAGAGGAGGAAACACAAGGCACAGATTGTGAGTCTGCATCATCTGCCGGAGCGAGAGCAGATCATTCGCACGTGAGCAGAGTGTTTTGAGTGCACGCAAGGAGTTTTGTCCACGGACAGAGGAAACCGGCACGTTCGCTCGCTCGTCTGACATGAAGGCGCTCTCGACTTGTAATACTGCGCTTACGATATTTGTCAGTGAAATAACGCCATATACACGTACGTCCATCTCACAAATGTACCGTCTTCTGCCATTTTCATCTATTTGCCGCTTTTCCACTGCGCGTTAGGGCTTAACAATACTGCGAACCGGGCTGAGCCAATAGCTCCGGACCTCGAGCTCAGAGGCTGAAATCATTCCGCGTTCAAAGTAAAAAGTTCCAATAGCCAGAGGGAGATTAATGACAACACACACATATGTTCACTCACCACGAACAGGAAATAGAACTGCGTTATTTATTATTTGTTAATGTCTTGCCGGCAAAAAGTTTGTTGTAACGCAAGCGTTACTGAACATGTACCGAGTAAAATATTACTAAAAATGAATTAGTAATGCCTTACACTACTGCATTACAGGAAAATGTAATACGTTACTGTAATACATTACTTTTTTAACGCATTACTCCCAACACTGCATACCAGACACGCACATTTGCATGCTATTTAAAATGAAACTATTCAGATGACGCTCTGTGGCGTGGCAGAAATATGAACAGTGTCCTGAGTCATAGCTGGGCGCAGCAGACAGCCGCCGACTTGCGGCACCGGTGTGCGTATCCTGATAGAAATCGATGTTTAGAATTCTAAGTGCACGTCACTGCATGGCACGTTGCCAAGAGGTGCATCCAGTGTGTGTGACCCCCTATAGACTATTGTTTGTTTATTATTATTATTATTTTGTGCTGTATTAACTGGTTACTGAGCAGCAATAAATAACACTTTAAAATAGTTTTTTTATGATTTTCTAAACTAGTAGCGTTTTAAAATTAAATAATGCACAATAATCGTGATTATTCCTCAGATTATACACCTACAACCAAAATCTGTAATTGTTGCATCCCTAATGGCAGGGTTCAAATTTATCCAAATAACCAGCACTAACAAAGATCATTTTAATCATTAAGTGTGAACAGACCCTAAAAGGTTAAAAGAGATATATCTGCACTATTGAAAAGAAAAAAATATATATATATATATTATAGATAAAAAACTAAGAAATTATTGCAAAATTGCAGTGAACTCGAGTATGCGTATTAAATGTCAATGACATTTAGCTCCCACAAGGCTGTTACAGAAGAACCTGATAGATTTTTTTAATACTTGAAAGCAAATTAGAGCATGAGCTAAACTGGGCCCATTGGTATGTTGAGATTTGAATGTCCTAGAAAAACAGTCCTTGTAGAAAATATATAACTTGCATGATACCATTTATTCTTGACAAACTGTTCTGGCAAATTTATGATTTCATTTTTTGGCATTTCCTTACCTACTGTGCCATTATTGCCACTCAGTGTGCTTCACGTGCTCAGTTCTGAAGGGATTTTTAACAATGCCCTGTTGGCAGGACAGCTCCCATCTAGCAAAAGCATAAAGAGGCTTTGGTGTGAGCAGCCTTTGAGTCCAGTCAGAATGAAGCTCAAAGTGATAACAGTGCAGTGTGCAGGGAATTCACAAAGGGATGAATGGAGATGACAAACGTTTAACATGAACGTATTGTGTGACGGTTTGACACTGTCGTTCTGAAAGCATTAGAGGTTCAAGCACTAATGAATGAGTGACTGATTAATCAAACTCGAGAAAATTAAGCATTGAGGTTCACTCATCATCTGTAAAGCATTTTAAAGATGAAATCAAACAAAAGGAGAGAGAAGTAGCAAGGCAAAACGTGTCATATGTTCAAAGAATGCTGTTAAATGAGACTACGTGACAGAAGAAAACAGAAAGACAGTGCCCTTACCGCAAGTTACTTTGTTGGGTGCTGACTGAGGCTGGATTTCAGGCTGTCCTCTTGATTTCCTGCTCCAGTGGTGACCTCTTCCTCGCTTCCTTCGAATGCTGGCGGCTGATGTCATTGAAGAGCCAGAACCTGACATAGAAAACTCTAATTATGACAACAATAGCTTATAAACACGACAAGTAGAGGTGGCCAATTTTTAGGAATACTTTGAAATATATTCAAATAAACAAATTAAAATATTTATTTGAAAGACTGAGTCATTTGGCAGGCCTTGTTAAAGCTGTGTTGATTTAAAATCTTTAAATGTACAATTATTAAATTTCCTTTGTTAGCTCACATTGCTATTGTTGAGGTGAACAGTCTATGTGTCGGAAAAAAAAAAAAAGTTTACCTTCGTAATCTTAAAACTTAATCTACATCTGTAATATCCATAACCACTCATCTCCAGCCATTAGTTTGCTGTGAGAGATGGTGAGGAGGTGCACTGAAATAAAATCCCACCCTCTACTCAATATTTCATTTCAACTGGACTTTTGGTTAATGTGAACTTTAAACCTGGGGTTTAAATTCAATGTTTAAACAAATATGTGGATGATCTGTTTTGTCAGGAAAAACTAACCTTCAAATAGACATTAAAGAAATGTTGTTTTACTGTTTGCCTCATGTGCCTGGATTTAATTTTTATTTTCTTTAAAGAACTGTAATAAGATTTTTAAAAAAAATAAATAAAAAGTGACAGTAAATGAACGTAATGTGCCTAATAAAACTGTGAATACAAAATGGTAATCCAAGCAGTACACTCCTTAAATAAATAAAAAGCAGCAAACATGATTCATTAAATTTATTGCTGTGAATCAAACTGCAATTGTCAGTGAAATTATGAAAAATATAATTAAACTATTTGTTTGTGTCACCACCTAAAAATGTTCAGAAGTCTTCACATTATATTTTGTGTATTAAAATATTTGAACACCACAATGAGGTGTTGCTGGATGATGCGCATAAATTAAACTGAATTAATATTCTTTAATGGTTTTAATTTGTGAATAAAGATGTGTAATGTATGCTTTCAATTAAACATTTGAGTCAACTTACCAACAGTAGATACCTGGTTATTATATTACATTATATAACATTCAATTCTGGGCCAAAAACTAAAAATTCTGCATAAATTTGCCCCAAAACCGAAACTGTAAATGATTTCTAATAATTAATGTAACAAATAACATAAAATAATTTTGTAAAAAAATAAAAAATAAATCAAAATATCCACATTGTAGTCACAGTAAAATTATATTAACAACGAATGAGTCGAGAAGTGTTATTTTGGCAGTACTGCCATGACAGCACAGTAGCGCTACTACAAACAGCAGGAACATGTATATTTCATAGAAATATTCTCTCAGCGAGTTATTTCAGTGGACTTTGGTTTTCAGGTGAGCATGTGCGGTTCATGCATACATACGTTTATGGGTATGAAGCCAGTGTAATTAAATATATAGCTCACCCAATAATGACAATTCCATCATAAATTACTCACCCCTGACTAGTTCCAAACCAATTTAAGTTTATTTTTGTTCTATTGAATACAAAATATGATACATTAGAGAATGTTGGAAACCTGTAACCACTGACTGCCAAAGTATGGAAAAATCAAATACTTTGGAAGTCAATGGTTACATTTTTCAAATATACTTCTTTATACAGGATCCTCTTTTGTTTTTAAGAGAAGAAAAAAAACTCAGACTGGAACAAGTAAAGGGTGAGTAAATCAAGATGAAATTTTCACTTTTTGGTGAACTATACCCTTTAATGGAATAGAGTGGAGGAACTATGACGTCACCTTGTAGGCCAATGAACTGCTAGCATAAAACTGGTTCCCTCGATAAAATCTCCATAGGATTTTCCCATAGGCTTTTCGAAGATTGCAAATAATAAGCTCTGTGTTCAAACACTGTTCATTACACTTACAGGTTTTGTTTAACCGGATAATTCTCACACGAAAATACAATTTTTAGCACTTTTGGATCTTAAATTCAAACGCAAGAATGGAAAAGCTAACATTAGGCTATAAACAGACTACAGCGCCTGGGGCGCTCACCTGTGATGTCAGCACCACCCTGCTAACGACAACTTTTCAAGCTTATTTTTTTAGAAATATGGTCCATGACAAAGATTTAATCTTTTGGTTTATCATATTATAATCCACGCTACATATTATAAACACATGAATACACAAAAACACATATACCTACGTGCCTTTTGGATAGTTTTTTTTACATGGGAAATTTTGTTTTGCTTTACGGTTGTTGTAAAAGTTTAAAAACTATGTATAAATGTGTCTACAAAATATTAACATAAGACACGTTTAAATAAGTGTATCACTCGCTTGCATACAGCCTGCTTACCTTAGTAATAGATGACAGAAATGAGGCGTGAGTCTATCAAATGCCTGCAAGTTCCATCAGGGACACAGAACAACATATCCTTTTTTTTGTCACGAAGTGCAGCGAAAAGCAACCCATACAGTAACATATGCAAGGACGAGTGTAAATATTGCAGTTAAATGTGCTCAGATAAAGAAAAAAGCCGACGAAAAAGTCCTTTGATCAAATGACAGTTAATATGTATGTATTTTTACACATTTATTCACACGTTTGCATTACTGAGAGCAGGAAAGAGACAGGCTGCACTGGTAAGCAGTATCTTCATAATAACGTTTAATTAAAATCAAGGATCAACAAACTAATCTGTCTTTACAAGTGAAGACATTATCTACACAATATGAATTCCCAATTAAAAAAATACTACAAACAATAAAATACTATTCATGAAAATACTTAAATTATAGACAAATCCAAATGCCCAACACAAGCGAGCTGCGTTCCAGACCAGTTAAGCTCGATGAGGTATAATGTCTACGACACCACCTGTAGTCCCATTTAGCAACTGTCTTTTTAAAGAAGCTTAACCGATTAAAAAAATCAAGAGTGTGATGAAACTGATGTGTTTTATGTCGTAGAATAAAACGTGAAAGTATCTTGAGTTTGTGTTAGCCACAAACCTTATTTAAGCGATTTAACTGAAATCCCATTGAAAAAACCCATTGACTTGGGACGAGGGAACCGGAACTGCTAAAATGCTAACTCGCTTCCAGGTTTTTGCATACAAATTACTGTCATAGTTCCTCCACTCTATTCATAGCGCAGTGCTTTCCACGTCTGGTCTGAAAGCTGCTTCACACTCAGTGACTAGGCCTGGAGGGAGAGTGAAACCAGCGTACTGAACACTGCAGCACAGCATTGCTCTTTTTTTTTTGGCTGTTTATCTATTTTGGCCAAAAATCTGAAAATGCAATTTTCAGCCCATAATAATCACAGCATAAAAAAGTGGTGCATCCCTACTATATTATATTATCAGAAATGCAAAAAAAATGGGACTGGGCCAATAAACTACATCATATCGAAACGCGACATAATTTATGTTGATAATGATGAAGCTATGGAAATTTTTTCACAATATTGATCTGAGGGCAAATCACACAGCAGACTTATGCAACAACAGGAATCAGTAATTGTGTTGATATTAGAGATATGCTACATCACCCAGTGTTATTTGGAGAACTCGATTCACTTTCCCACCAGTAGTATTTGCTGTTAAACTGTTTATTTTAATGATTACTGTTTTTCCCATTTTTAATTAAGTAAAACATTTATTTTAAAATATTGCTGTAATTGTTTATTTTTAGACAATGCAATAAGTATATTTTTGTTTGTGCACTGTATATATGCTGTCAGTTACAGTTCTTCAGAATATTATATTTTATATTGTATAATTGTATTAACTCCAAATAGTCAGAGTAATGTGTAAACTGTTTTTGTTGATAAACAATACTTTAAAATGTTATTCAATGAAGCGTCTAATCTTTGTGGCTTCAGTCATTGTTGGGATACTCTTTTAAAGCTGGAAGCATTAACAACTTATATCGAAATATATATTGTTATTGTTCAATATGATAAAAAAATAAACAAAACTTCTAAAAAAGAAAAAAGTAAATGACTGTGCTCAGCCTTTTCTGTCTTCGGTCTCTGCTCACCGGCTCTCCAATGATGATCTTGTGTGTTTTCAAAAGATGGTATATTTGAGTTTGGGCCCACTTCTCTGTCTTGTCTGAAATCCACCTCTGGATAGTCTATCTTCTGTCGTTCTGGAGAAACTAAAAGAAAAGATAGCACATCAGTATCTTATAAAAAAAAACTTACATCAAACCATCTCAATATAAATATCATCATCACATCAATGTCATCATACATCAAGAATATAAAAAACGATGACAAATTTCAAATGTAGTTTTAAAGCTGATGCTCACCTGTTCTTCTTTTCTTTTGTGAGACAAAAGGCAGGACATCATGTCGAGTCAGAATCCGCAGCAACTGCAATAAAGGTCTTAGATTCGCATCGCTCAAGTACCCTCGTCTTTCCAGCTCTAACAGCAGTTCGACGCCACTCTTGGGTCGGTGGCGACTAGCGATGGGACATCCCTCCTTCAGCGGCTGCATTCTTTGCCATGACTTCAGAAGCCGAGGACATGGAGAATTAGCCAGTGGAGATCCATCAGGTCCTGGAGGCAGATCTTCAGTCCACCCCTCTGGATCAAGAGGATGTTTACCAGGATAGGTTTCGTCAAGGAGAAAGGACAAAACTTCCACATCAGTTTCTGTGAGTTGAGAACCCACTATTTCAAAGATCTCATGGAGTGAAAGCATCTCGTAGTAGCTCATGCACTCAGTCTCCTCCCAGTACAGGGAATATCTTGAGCATTGCACTGAAGACATGGTCCCTCCAAATGTTCAAATCTGTGTGGTAAAGAAGAATTATGTTACATTTTAAAGAAGATTACATTTTAAAAGGCTCATGGTCAGATTACAGATACTCTTTAGCAGATTACAAAATTACAAATAATTCACAAAATCATCACCTTGGAATTATAAGGTTCTATCTGCGTTCTGAATGATTTTGAGATATTGAGCTTCAAAGTTTTTGTATTCCATATAGCAAACAGTATATGTGTAACATTTGTTTTTTTTAAAACAAAAGGTTTTAAAATGTAAACAACTTATAAAAAAACATCCCATGATGTAAGTTGTCATTTAATAAGAATATGCCAATAACTCAATTTTGACAAAAATGTCAGATAGAACCTTACAATTCTAAGGTGACGAAATGGCTATTTGGCTATAAACTATAGTTTAATGACTCTCCCTAATTCTTCAGCTATTTAAATAGTTACATTCTACTGTATATCATATTGTGCAGCTCTAATTATTCCCAATATATTGAAGGGCCATCTAAATGCAAATCATTTGTAAATGTAAATGTTTAACCCTTTGGCAGTTGTGTTTATCCAAACGTTTAAAATTTGTATAAATATGTGATGTTCACAGTTTCTGATGTCAATTATGGTCAAACAAATAAATAAAATTACTTACTTTTCATTTACCTAAGAACTAGATTAATTCAGTTAATAGTTGAATACTATAAAAAGCAATGTATTTCATTGTGTTGATATAAAAAATATAATATTTCCATTTTGTTTTAAATAAATACCATAAACAACAATTTTTTAAAGTTAATCTGTAACAAACTATAGTTTGTCAATAATCACTCAACATTATTTACATATAAAAAAATATTATATAAAGATAAGCTTGATTACATATATAATAAAATCCGCTATTGGCTGTCTTTCAAACATACAAAGTATACGTTAATGTAGAGCGTTTCGACAGTCTCGACAAAAACAGATGTTAGCCTCCGAGCTAGTTATCAGCCTCGACTGCGGAATAAAATACAGTCTATGCAACATCCAAATACAGCTTTTTGTCTTTTTGTCAGAACAAACCCAGCAGTATATAAACATATTTACACGGTCGTAGAAGATTCAGCGCAGTTATTTTGTTTTGAACAGAGCTTTTGTTGTGATCCGCCCTCAGTCCGTCACCTCAGCTCAGCTGCTCCAAATGTTGTTGTCAGACGTTTCTCTCACGCAGCGTCACGTGCATTCCTTATGTAACGTCACGTTTGGGGTAAGGGAGCTGACGCCGAGCAGCTGATAAAAACAACAAACAACAAAACCTTTCTAAAATTATACGAACGAATGATTTCGTTAAGCGACTAATGTCGATTGTTTGTGCTTGATGCGTCAGCGGAGCTAATAAAACTGCAACTGACTTCCGCCCCTACTAGATTTTCCTTGAGCTGACCTGACATCACACTGCACCAAAACAGTCGATGTTAAAAGATTTCGATGTTGTTGCATTCCAAACACAGCACATTAGTGCATTTGTTTTCAACACTATCATATATTAATCTAGTGTTCTCGCTAAAATAAAATTAAACTAGCGAGATTCTTCAATTTAATTACTTTCGACCATATATGTTTCGATATGTTGCTGTATGAATAAAATGTGCATATTTTCTGTACTCCATAAAATCTTACCTGTCTTAAAGCGTTTTTAATTGTGTTTACACTAAAAAATCCGACCAAATTCACCCACCAGTCAAATGTAAAAACAACAGTCGGGTGCCAGTCAGTTTTGTGGACTGATCTCTTCACAGCCGCAGATCGCCAAAGGTCTTTTAGAAGGAAGGTTCAGGGAAGGTCACTTGAATATGATATGTAGATCGAGCCTCCAAGCTCATGAAATAGTATCCGCAGAAATTCGCCATATTGGTGAGGGAAAATTAAATAAAATTTAAAGTCTTTAGAGTTGTTGTTTTTGTTTTTGTTATAGAGTGATATACCTAGGCAAATTGGGCCATCAGGTAAAGTGGGCCATCCAAAGTTTTTTTATATTTTTATAATTATTATATTTTATTATCAGTTCAACACACAAAATGTTAAAACAATCCATATTAATGACAGGAATGTGGTTATGGGTTTGTTTTGTTAGTTTTCCAAACAATTTAACAAAAACGTAGCCAAAAATGCCTGATGTCAAACTTTTTGTAAACTACACTTAATTTCTTGGTTTATTCATTCGTTTATTTATTTATTCATTTATAGGCTGCTAATAATCTTGTGAAACCAGGTTTGTTTATTTTTTCCAAAACATGGCAGTGTGTAATACGTTTTAAACAAATGCACAGTTCTGTTCACAGACCTTGATAGCTAACAAAATAATGTTTAGAACTTTGAGTGTAATGTTGAGAACTTTTTAAATAAAAATGTTGTTTATAGAAAATATTTTTTATAGAAAAAAATATTTTATTGCTGATAATGCAAATAAATGTATTGTATAATTATGAATAAATGGATAATAATGCACATAGATTCAAATGTGTTTATCCAATGAACAAAAAAATAAATAAACAAACTGTGCTATGTAGAATAAAAAAGAAATGAGCCAATTATTGAGGAAATATAGCTACTATTTAAAGTAAACTGAATTTAAATTAATTGTGGGAAATCTGCCTTTATAAATATGTGTTACAACTAACCCTCCGTCTGTTACAACTTGCCCCGCAGGTGGGGTAAATAGTAACATTTTTACTCCTGGCACTTTTGGCAATACTGCACAGAAACCACAGGTCCGGTGATCATAATTCCAGTGCTCATTTGCAGGAGAGGCTTGTGTGTTACTGGTAAAAAAATATGGTTTGTCTAACCCTATTACTTTGTTCATTATTTGACCAAAACCAAAAAGTGTTACTTTGTGCCCTGCTCTCCCCTACATTCAGTATGGGGACGTGCGTGAGATCTGCAGAGTGGATGGGAACAGCCTGAGGTATCAAGACATTTGTGCTGCCCATTACATTATGAACCACAGGAGAGGGCAAATTCTTCAGCAGGATATCGCTCCTTCTCATTCTTCAGCCTCCACATCAAAGTTTCTGAAAGCAAAGAAAGTCAAGGTGCTCCAGAATTGGCCAGCCCAGTCACCAAACATGAACATTATTGAGCATGTCTGGGGTAAGATGAAGAAGCAGGCATTGTAGATGAACCCAAATAACCTTGATGAACTCTGAGAGTCCTGCAAGGACGCTTTCTTTGCCATCCCAGATGACTTTATTAATAAGTTATTTCAGTCTTGCAGAGATGTATGGATGCAGTAGTCCTAGCTCATGGCAGTTATATGCAATATTAATTCTTTTTCCACTGCACCATGACTTTATATTCTAGACTGTACATTATTTCTGTTAAATGACAAGACTGTTGTCTAAGCAAAGTCAGACCTTACTGTCCCAATTAAAGAATTAAAAATCAAGGCATGATCAGATTTTCATTCATTCATTCATTTTCTTGTCAGCTTTGTCCCTTGCGGGGTCGCCACAGCGGAATGAACCGCCAACTTATCCAGCACGATTTTACGCAGCGGATGCCCTTCCAGCCGCAACCCATCTCTGGGAACTTCCACACACACATTCACACTCATACACTATGGACAATTTAGCTTACCCAATTCACCTGTACTGCATGTCTTTGGACTGTGGGGGAAACCGGAGTACCCGGAGGAAACCCACGCGAACCCAGGGAGAACATGCAAACTCCACACAGAAACGCCAACTGACCCAGCCCAGCCGAGGTTCGAACCTGCGACCCAGCGACGTTCTTGCTGTGAGGCAACAGCACTACCTACTGCGCCACTGGGTTGCCCTGATCAGATTTTATTTTGGTAAAATAATCGTAATCTAGAGGCCTTTGTCTTTTATATAAGCCATTTCTGATACCAAATGATTAACTAGAAGTCAATATATTATTTGTTGTACATTTTTAAATATAAGATTGGCATTCAAATAAAATTTATTTATTAATCCACCATTTATATTTCACAATTTAATGCATATAAAAAAAATGTAGGCGCCATCTCGGTTTATTACCTGCCCTGTATGCTGGTCCGTGTCACTAGGAGGCGGTCGCTAGTTTGATTCGTGATTAACTTACGTCAACAGAAGAAGATCGTCACCGCTGTTTGCGAACCACATCATATCCGCTGCACATCAACAGTCAACACATCTACACAAAGTGCTGTGAGTACGATTGTTGCTTTGGGCTTTACTTTCCTTTTAATGCACAATTTTAGAAATATTTCCTTTCACTGTCTGTCGATTTCTCTAAGCTTACTAACGTTACTGATTGATTTCATAGTTAAGGGGTATCGATATATATTTTGAGAAAGAGCGCTTGCTGCTGTCTGTAACAGATTTCATAAACAAACTTTATGGAGTGTTTTGTTACGTACCAAAAAGAAACGTTGTTTAATATTATACAGTAATCATTTATGTTTTGGGGTA
The DNA here is from genome assembly GCA_903798195.1 of Danio kyathit. Lineage (NCBI taxonomy): Eukaryota > Metazoa > Chordata > Actinopteri > Cypriniformes > Danionidae > Danio > Danio kyathit. The sequence continues at coordinate 29,338,331 of LR812534.1, forward strand.
CATCTGACGTAATGCAGCAGCTTAACAAACTTGCTCTACCGGATTGTTTCTCGTCTTGAGTGCAGTTTCAGTTGCAGCCCATGAGTGACATCATTTTTCCAGTTAACGTCACTGAACACGTTCATAACTGACCATAACTTGGAAAGCAAGCTTTATAGATTAATTGAAGACATACAAAGAAAGTTTAGGTAGTTGCTTTCTGGGAAGGAGATCAAATTCATTGTTTTCCTATCAAGTGTAATGTGTTTGTTTCGCTTGACTAAATGTATGTGTGCTCTTATGCTTCACTTTAAAGAACCGTTCATTTATAGTTTACCATTCATATATTCACACCCAGGCCAGTCAAGATGTAGGTGAGCAGGTCTGTAGCCAGCCTGGTGAAACGGGTGGTTCTTTTTTTTTTCTCAAAAAGTGGACGTTTTTGCAGTTTTTCGCCTTATTTTCTATTTAATGATGAGATTTAAATACTGTATTTAGGTGACATTTTAAGCACCATTTTTAGCTGAATTCATTTAATTAATTAGCTTGTTGGATGGTCATCATAACCACACTTTTTGATGCATCAAAAATATTTCCTAAATAAATAGAATAAAGAAATATGACAGATATTTGTTTTTAAATAGAAATTTACTGCATCATATATCATTAGAAAAAAGTTTTAAATTAAAAACTGTAGCCTAGTGTAATTTATTAAGCAAATAACTAACTGGTCACCACATTCAGTTTCCTCAGTCAGAATTTGAATAGTAAAAAACTGAAAATATTATTATTATTATTATTATTATTATTATTATTAAGAGCTTTACTATTTTTCTAGTCTCTCTTGTAAAAGTGTTTTACACCTTTTTATTGTTCATGTTTTCTTTCATGAATAAGGTCCAAGATTTATAAAATAAAAGTTACTTGTCAAATGTTTTCTCCATTTAAAAACAAAACCGTATGGAAAGATGACTGTACTCCAATGTTTTCTTGCACAGCTGGATGTTGGACTCTTGAAAAATAATTGTTTGCATTGGCCAAAACTGATTAACTGAAGTCACACCAGGCTTCCGCTTGGTCTTAAAACCTTTTTCGATGGGTTATTTTCACTATTTATAATGGCATAGCAGTAAAAACTGGACAAATTCTGGTACTTTGTCAGTGTGGGGTGGGTCTTCTGAACCACCCGAACCCCTCTTGGCTACGGGCCTGGTGAGTGTGTTTTTTAGTAGATTAAAGGATTAGTTCAATCAAAAAGAAAAATTCTGTCATTATTTACTCCCCCTCATGTCGTTTTATTCCCCTGTGACCTTTATTCATTTTCGGAACATAAATGAACGTTTTTGATGACAAACAACAACATGGACACAGAAATGGGAGCGTTGTTTGCACTATTGTCCGTTTTAGCCGCCATTGTGCAGTTAAACTCTGCCTTTTTTACTACAGCAGCTGCATATATTCGCAAGAGGCAAGCTATTCTTCGAGCACTCGCTAATCGCTCGCATTCATCGTTCAACCAGCGTTTGTTGACTAACAATAACCAAATGCTGAGCGAGACACATGCTTCCTGTTTATACTTGAACATGCATGCCCAGAGTGCGCTAATGGTCACGTGATATACGTTTTTGGTGGCATATTGTGGATGGAGAGATGTTTAGAAACGCTAGATGAAACGCTAGTATGGACATGGATCGTTTTTTATCTAAAACGCCGTTTGAAATGAAAACGCATTAGTGTAAAAGGGGCCTAAGTGTCCTCATCATCCTTTTGTGGTCCAGATACATTCAAAGTTGAGAAAAGGAAATAAAAACATTGTCAAAACATTCCATGTGACTTCAGTGAGTCAACTGTAATCATACGAAGCTTCAAGAACACGTTTGTGTGTCAAAAAAACTTGTTTTCTGTATCAGATCAGGACATGCGTTTACTATGAACTCTGATGACCTGAAGCGAAAGAGAGGACAAAGAAAGAGTGGTACTTAATCACATAATTTTCATTTTTGGGTGAACTAGCCCTTTAAAGTTTTATATAAAAGGCCATGGTCCTTTGTTATTCATAAAATGCAAGTCAAGTTACCTGGGTAAAGTCTAGATCGGATATGCAACCGACCGGAAGTGCGATATGCACATTAATATAGCGGCATTTTTTATGACACTGTATAACAAAAATTAATATTTTTACAGTACTGTGACGGTTAGGTTTAGGGTTGGGGTGGGGGTTAAAAAATACAATTTATTGGGTAATTTTATAGATAAGATAAATAATACTCTGTACAACTACTGTTGTCGGTGACGGTTGGGGTGGGGGTAGATGTTAATAATTCTCGTTAACTTTCGGCCGCAAACGTATCTGATCTAGCAAATACCAGTTACCCGCAATTAGAGAGTCAAACTTAAATATACAGGCAAAACAAAAAAAATTTCTGTGACTCCTGAAAACACATTGAGGTCTAAGAGAAGGAAACTATAGGTCTGTGCAAGAAGCTGAGCATTATTAACAGTATTACTTATTATTGCATTTAATCCAATGATCCCACTCTCTTCTTTTGACAACCACAAAGTCCTTTACATCTCAATCAAGATGGGATCTCAATCAACCCACATAGTATATATGTACTATACCAGTGGCTCTTAACTTAATTGGAAATTAAATCAATATTTGAATATATTTGAATCAAAATAGTAATATATTCCTGTTAATTAAGATATGCGTTTTATTATTAGACACGTCGAGATGGATGCGAAAGTAAGTGACCCCTTTAGCAGCGAGGCAGATCAGCTACCTGGAGCAGGAATTGTGGGAAGGTGAGTCTGTCACCAGAAATACTACAATCTGTAAAAGCCCAGAACTCCAGAAATTGTTTATTGTTTAACTCGTATTGTAAGTCACAGTAGATAAAAGTGTCTGCTAAATTATTAAATGTACGCCTTCATTTGAAATGATTCTTTGTTGTTGTTGTTGTTGTTTTTTAATATATACACCCATTAAAACAATATGCCCATGTGTGATGTTGTTACCCTTATTTGAGTTATGACGCTATTATTTTAATTACTAAATATTATTGCCGTCTCTCTTGGATGTCAGGCTCTGGCTGCCCAAAGGTCTGTCTGGAAATGTGATTAAGGATTGGGTGGACCGCAGGCGGAAGTCCATCCGTCCGTGGGCTGGCTTTGTTGACCAGCGGAAGTTTTCCAAGCCCCGTAATTTTGGAGAGCTGTGCCAGCGTGTGGTGAGAAACCTGGACACCTATCACAGCAACTACACCTTCATCTTCATGGCTCTCATCCTCTATTGCATGTAAGCAACTGCTCAGTAAAAATCAACTTAAAATGTAAATGTATGCAAATAAAATGTATTAAACTAGTTCAAACAGACAAAATAGGCTTCGCTGTAATAAAAACACCTCACAAGGTAAAGTCTAGATCGGATATGCAGCCGGCCGGAAGTGCGATATGCACATCAATATAGCAGCATTTTTTTATGACACTATAACAATTAATTAATATTTTTACAGTTCAGTGACTGTTGGGTTTAGGGTTGGAGTGGGGGTAGACATTAATAAAATACAATAAATGGGAAATTTAATAATAAATATAAATAATTCTGGTTAACTTCCGGCCGCAACCATATCCGATATAGCAACAACCACCTCACAAGCCTCTGCTCAAATGCACACAACATGGGTGTGTGAGTGTGTGCTTAATGTTCACATTTACGCAACCATCTGGAAGACGTTTAACAAAATAAACATTGACAAGATGTGTCAGGATGTTAGAATTAGTGCGAATTAGCTGTCTTCTTTCTCATCTTCTTTTTCAGAATCAGTTCGCCAATGCTCTTTATTGCATTGGGAGTGTTTGCTGGTGCCTTCTATATAATCCACTTGAAAACGCTGGAAAAGAAGCTGGTTATTTTTGGTAAGAATGTGAAGTGTTCTTTTAGTAATCATGTATGAGGCTACATTTAGAAGCATATATTTTTCATCATGTTTTGCACTGTGAGATTCTTTTCTCTGTTTGTTTACTCGATAACTGCATTTTTGTGACTGAAAATAGGCTTCAAAGTTGAAGTTTTAAATAGGCTGTAGTTGTCTCGTCTACGTAAACACTCAAAAACGTGAGTTTCTGAAAACAGTGACGTTCTGTGTGTGCATAGGGATGGTGTAGATTAAAGGCGATCGTGAACAAACATATACAACATTAGCGTAGTACGTGGAAGTGTTGTTGCTCAAGTCTTCCTAACGCTTCATCAGCTAAGTGTGGATTTTACTTCACATTAAAGCCAACATTGAAAACACACTAGCGTAAACGCTGCCTAAAGGCCCTGGTATACTTCAAACAAGGTTCTTTTTTGCTCTTCCTTTTGAGGGCAGAAAGAAATTCTGTGACGTTATACTGTTTTCAAACACTCCCAACACCACTTTGCTGCAGTAGGCAGGGTTGTAAAGGTGTTATGATGCTTGCGTGTACCCCCTAAACACAGAGATGGCAGATGTGAAATTAAGGGTGCACTTAAACTATGCTATCTGAACCATGCCCGGGCGCATTTCCTGGTTTGTTTGACAAGTGTGAGTGCTCTGAATGGACCCAGTTGCGGTTCTGTTGGCTGGCCCTGGCCTGGTTGGAAGAGGTGTGCCAGAGTGCAGTTCGCTTAGGCGCGGTACGCTTGTAGTGTGAGTGCAAAGCGTGCATGAGCCCGAAACTGAAGACCCGATGTCACGTTTATGGGACTGTTTCATATGGATTTATTAATCATTCGTACTTTTCAATGTACACGAACTGTCGTAGTTTATCAAAAACACAAACACCCCACTGCACGTCAGCTGCACCTTCAGCAACCCTCCTAATACGTGCAGCACGATGACTTTTATGATTATTTATGAGCGTCAAATGTTGTGGGTCTGTTTGGCAAATGATTTGACTGCGTGTCACTGCATCCCAAACAACTAAAATCATATAACTAAAGCAATATCCACTGTGCTGAGCGAGAGCACTTCTCTTCTGTTAAACTGAACAGTCGAATCATCGATGACGTAAGCGTGCTCAGGCTCGGAAGGCTAAATGTAGTGTGAGTGCAGGCCGTCAGAGGAGAGATCATGCTTCGACGTGGTTCAAGGCAACAGTATGCCCAAAAACAGTTATAAACATCTGCCAAACAGCTTTCTCCGTCAAAAGCACCGCCACATTTTGTTATGTTTACATTGTCTTCTGTTTGCCACGGACAGACATCGAATAGTGTCGCTGGTGCCTGCACACTCACAGAAATGATGTGGCATGACAATGTGTGCTTCTCGTCCAGTGTGTGACTATCTTGGAACCTTTCAAATCTTTCCGCGAGTGAGCATACAGGTGCGGATACATCAGTACAGCTCTGCTACCTGACTCTTCAGTGTATTCATGTGGCCAGTGTTGTTGTTTTGGATGTTGTTCTCTTGTCTGTACACTGTGGAATGAGAAACGAATCAGGGGGAACAAATCGGACGTCAAAGAAGAGTTTCAGAACACACCCACCAATTGCGTAATCGTCACTGACCAATGGTAGTCAAATGTGTTTAGCAGGCAAAAAATCCCCCAAAAGTTCACTATTGGTTGAGCTGTTTTAAACTGCTGAAACAAACTCAAAAAGAACTTCGTTTCGGCTAGATTTTATTCAAAATTGTGCCATTTGAGTTTGTTATTTGATTCCATTTGCAGTTTATATGGGCCTTAAGGCTTGTGCCATGATGGAGGCTGAACAAACATTGAGTTGACAAACCAGTGCAATCGGGCTTTTTTGAAAACACTGATCAGTTACTGTGGCTTTTGAATCCACAAAGATTTTTTTTCTAACTTCTTACAAACACCTTTTTTTCACCAAAGATATCTTATGGTAGGAATACCTAAAGATGAAGACCCCACTCAGTGTTTGCACTGCACAACTCCCCTTACTGTAAAACACATTTTACTGGACTGTCCTGTTTTTAATGATTCCAGAAGACTTTTTTTTTATGAAATGAACTCTCATAAGGACATTTTTAACAAGGTGACACCAGGAAAAAATTTTGAATTCTTATCACGTATTTACACAAAAAATCTTATTTAATATATGCATTCATTTGTCTGTTGTTTTTAATTGTATATTTATTATTGAAAAGTTCTTGCTATGAAAATAGCCTTGGTTGCTGACATGGCATTAAATAAAAAATACATTACTTATGGCAGGAATAACTGAGACTTTTTAGTGATACACATATATGGACAAATATTTTAGACATAACTACCAATGTAGCATATAATAGTTTTTTTTTTATTATTTGGGAGGTATTGAGTGATTATTGAACAATAAATACAAACGCTAATATGGATTTTTCTGAGCCGTTTTACAAAAACAAAATGCAAAAATTGTGGATGACTGTATTTTTTAATAATATTGTCATTTTTTTAAATCCTTAAATTAATGAAAACTTTACTTTTAGTACATGAATAGGGCTGCACAACATATTGCAAATGTATTGTTATCACAATAATAATATGTGCATTATATGTATCACAGATGTGTGATAAAATACTATTATTTTATGCATGGGTTGTTTATTTAAATTTGACCAATCAGATGGGGCATTACTATTTTTAGCCCCGCCTCCCCAGTAGTTGCTGTTCTGCTATTGGCTGAAAATAAACACTAATGGCGGGGGTCCAGACTATAGACTAAAAGATAAGAACGTAGTATATGTGGTCACTCATAGGTTTCTGAAAAATGCAAAAGAAGCTATACCAGTAGGCGTGGCCAACCGCCTCCATTTTCTTCGCGCGTCATCGCACCGACCGAGGGATACCAAACAAGGGCAAAGAGGCGGAGCCTGAGCGGAGCTACAGACGCCTGCTAGCATTTTGTTTAGACAGGCTTTTCTTAGGAAGAAATGCTTAATACTTTATTACCTGCCACTCGTTTGTGTTCTGACCACATGTGCTTGGTTGTACACTATATCGGTAAAGTGTCTATTCTTTTAAAAACACTGTTGTAATACATCGAGCCACTAAGCATTGTTCTTATGATGTTTTTCAACAGGAGGAAAACGTGAATTACTTCCAAACACTTCAGATATAGTCTGTGTTAGTAAATGCAAGGCTATTTATGAAATCCAGGCATAACACTGTATGACAACGTTTCAGATGACTGTTCTAGAGCCTACAGCTGATCAATCTGTCAGATTCTGGAGTGCATTACAGCTCTAAAGAAAAATATAAATGGTCTTAAATTAAACAAATACATTTATAGAGATGGTATACAAGTATATAATTTCACTCACTTGGGAAATGGAGGCCATGTGAATGGTTTGTGAGCACAATTAAGAGCACACAGCATGTCATATCATCTGATAATTGTAGGAAATAATTCCAAAAGGCAACTGACAGTGTAAAGCCACATAAAACAAACAAAAATACGATGAATATGCCGAGTTCAGCGGCTAAACAGCCGGAATCAGCTGAGGTGATGTGACGGCAACCAGTGAGACCTAGCTGTCACAAGTGGCCACACCCTTAATTATGCAGACTTAATATATCTAATATAAACGAAACGGATGAGTTATAAAAAAAATTCACCCCCCTTACAGTTGTCATGAGCAGTAATATTGGATATATGAACCAAAATCGTTCTTTTCACCAGGCTATAAACACTTATTTTCTTTCTGCTGTACAGTTGGCCATTTTAACAGTGTGCTCAATAGAAATTTGCTCTATTATGGAGACTAGCGGAATTTCGATGATTTGCAGTTTCAGTTACTTCCGTATTTGCTTCACGAGGGAGAGCGGGAGATTGCCGCTTGGTCTAGACTCTAGAGGAAAGATGACAACAGGCAATCAGTCAGAATATCTGCTGAGGTTTTCACTCATTCATAGTGTTTTAAGGACTAAATATTTGCAGCTTGACACTGCTTTTTTTGTATTAACTAGATCTGAAAATTATCTTTTAAATGCTTATTTTAATATCCATAAACAAATAAATGATTTAAAAACAGGCAATTAAAATAGCATTTTTCTAGGGAAATGTTATATCGTAAGAAATATCATTATCGCAATACTCAACAACAATATTTCATATCTCATATTTTTTCCATAACAATATAATTCCAAAAGTGTTTAGACAAAGTGGTGACAAGTTTCATATTTATTTTTTACTTTATTTTGTCTGGTCTCTCAGTATCTTATCGAGCTGACATTTTCACAGAAAGATAAATTCAGCGTTTTCAGATGATTTGGACAAACTCTTGTGGAAGACATTTTAAAAAAGGGCTTGTGTTGATGAAGAAATGGTTTCTAATGTATCAACGCACAAGTTGATAGCTTGATTTATAGTCTTTTGCACTTAAAGTACTAGTTTATCTGAATATTTGTTTTGATGTCAGTGTTTCTATTGAGGAAATGCTCTCATTTGTGATGCATCTCAGGTCGTGAATTGACTCAGGGACACCAGTTGGGTTTGGCAGGAGGGGTTTCTTTCCCTGTGTTCTGGCTTGCAGGAGCAGGATCCGCTGTCTTCTGGGTTCTAGGTGAGTTTTTAACCTTCATTATATTTCTGTGTTTTCTCCATACGTTCCTCCTGAAACTCTTGAATTATTTCACTGCAGGTGCTACGCTGGCTGTTATCGGGTCTCATGCTGCGTTTCATGAGCTGGAGTCTCCTGACGTGGACGAGCTGCTCATGGAGCCGGTTTAAACCTCTCACCTTTGACCTTTTGCCTCATGTTAACCTCAAACGTCTGCCCTCATCTTTTGTATCGGCACCTGTTGGTTGCACTAATCTGACAATATTAGTTTACTGAACGATTGGCCAGAAAAGACTGTTAAATGGCCCAGACAGATGAAGCACATTCAAAGACCTTTTAAATGCCTTTACTGGTACCTGTTAGTTTGTTACATTTATTTATTTCGATATATCAAAGCACAAAGTAGTAAATAGACTGTGACCCAAACCAAAAAAAAAAATGCAGTATAGTGAAACGTATAAGAGTTTTTTTTTAAGAATGTTGTAAACCAGTAACCACTGACATCCATAATAGGAAAACAAATACTATGGAAGTCTGTCGGTTTTCATCATTCTACAAAATATCTTCTTTTGTGTTCAACAGAATAAAGAAACTCGAACAGGATTGGAGCAAACTGATCGGGAATAAATGATGGCAGAATGTTCATCTCTTTAAAGCAGGGGTGCCCAAACCTTTTCTTATGAAGAGCCAAAAGTCAAACTTGAGAGTGTGGTGGGCGAAGCTAAATATATCAAACTGCATTACATTATTTGCCATGGTAACTTTACTAATTTAATAACGATTCAAAATAAACAGATGACAATATTTAATCATACTAATAATAATGGCTTTTTTTGTACTTCTAATACAATAAAACCATAAACCAATCTCATTTATAACACAATGGAGTTCCATGCTTTTTTTATTTACAAAAATAACAATTTTTCACTCAATAGTGAAATATATGTGT